>JASANX010000792.1:0-24793 GCA_030849745.1 Trypanosoma scelopori
GTGGGGGAATCACAACCTCGTCAACTTCTCTCTATTCTTTTGTCGGCTATATTTCGTTTGCAAGTTTAAAGTGAAGCTCGTCTTTTATTTTGTTTTGTTTTTAACCAACAACAGCAACAGAAAACACAAACTGCTTCCCGATTTGCAGCACCCCCTTTTCTTGCGATGTTCTTGCGGAAATGTCTGCGTATCGGCTCTTGGAGTGGCTCACGTGCGACACAACGAGAAGGGGGAGGAAAGAAAGAAACAACAACAACAACAAAAAAGAAAAAGCGGTGCAGACACGGTAGTCACGAGCAGCAGCATCATTTCTGCACATTTCCACAAGAGACTGGCGGTGGTGGTGGTGGTGGCGCCGTGTGGCCAACCGACAACCACAAGAACACGGCACGTACAAAACAACCGAAAGAAACCAAAAGCGAAAAATAAGAAAGAAAAAAAAAAAAAAAGACTCGTTCACGCACACACACTACCACTCCCCCTCAAAAGATTTTTTTTTTTTTGTGGATCCTCTTGACTTTCTCTCGTGTGTGTGCGATTGCTTCATTTATTGCATTTGTCCAGCGGGCACTGATAAATGTACAACACTAGTGCCATACACACGCAGAAAAGAAAGCGAATCCCAGTACCAATAATTGTTTCGGAAAGGCCGTCCTGGCGTTAAACGAAGCTGAAACGAGAGAAGCCAAATTTTTTTTTTGTAAAACAAGAAAAACAAAAAAAAAAAAAAGACATGTAAATGTTGCATCAACTTTCACCTGAGATGGAAGAGATGCAGCACAGCACCAGATCCGTCTATTGATAAGTTGTCTTGGGGGAGGGACTTCCGTCGGACTACCACCAGATTAAAAAAAAAGAAAGGTCAGGTGTTTATTTATTTGTTTGTTTCTAAGGCGGCGGTCTCTTCACCTCCAGACCCGCTCGCCGCATGAATGGAATCAACGGGTGGTGGTGGTGGAAGAGGAGGAGGGAGGTGGAAATCAAGCGAAAATGAAGTCCCGCGTGCCTCTCGCTCTCTCCTCACACGCGAGGGAAAGGAAGGAACTGCAGCAGAGGGAAATCGTAATTCACCAGCCTACTCCCCACCCCACCCCACCCCCGTGACAAGTAGTCTCTCTCCGCGAAATGCTATAAACCTAACAGTGAATTTCATTGTTTTCTCATTCAGCTTGCGTACGATGGAAGCCAAGGCAGCAATGCGGCAATGCAGAGCCTACAGGGTGAAAAAAGGGCGTGCCTGTGTTGCTAGAGCATTAAGAACCGATCGATCGATCGATTGGGTCCGCCGCCGCCACGGCCACCACGCCACACGCAGAAGAATGCTGCAGTTGGAGGGAGGGATTGTAGAGGGGAAACAATTTAATACAAAACAAAACAAAACGAAAAAAAAAAAAAAAGAAGAGGAACGAAAGAAAACAAAATGAAACGAAATGAAGAGCGAGGAGAGAAAAAAAAAAAAAAAATGGTCTCATAATTATACCAACGTAATGACTGCTAAAATCTTTTATTTGCTACTGCCGTCGTCAAAGAGAAATTCTGTTGCGGGGTTATAATTGTGCCCGATGTGTTCTTTGACTAAGTAAGCCTGTTTTTTTTTTTTTGTTGTTGTTGTTGTTGTTGTTTAAAAAAAAAAAAAAGAAAAGAAACAAAACAAAACAGAAAACAACAAAAAAAAAAATCATCATGATGATTTTTGTCCATGCTGAGTTTTTGGTGCGGTATCCACTGGAACGTCACCCTCCGCAGAGAAGGGTTCACTCTTGTCATTGCCGGTGGTGGCGTTGGATGTATGTGTCGCATCAAATTCACGTTCAATGTCCAGCGCGTCACAGACACGGCCTTTTGGTATGAGGAGGAACACCAGAGGAATACATATCAGCGGCAGGAGAAGATGACCCAAGATGATGAGCCACTTGACGTTGCTGAAGTCGCATGGAGCTTCGGAATGCACAGGCCAGACGGTCTCCATCAGAATGGCGCCAATTGTACTGCTCGTCGACTGTCCAAGATTGCTGAAGGCAGCCAGGATGGCAAACATGGTGCTTTCCGAGCCCTTTGGACAGAGACGTGCGATGAGAACGTTCATGGGCATAAAGTTTAGCATCACGCATACCTCGTACAGAATGGAGTCTCCAACGAGAAACAATACCTTGTCGCTGACGAAGGGGCGGTTCCAACGCTCCACCAGAATGAGGTCAAATATGCTTCCCACCACCAGTATGATAGTCGTCAACAGGAATGTCAGACGGTATGAGCACTTGGAAAAGATTGAGCTGAAGAGGTATACGCCAACGACGGCAGCGACGTTCCCAACGGAACCTCCCACAGTGCTGTGAAAGGTCTGGGAGAAATTAGGGCCATTGGGGAGGCAGTTTGCATCCGCCATGTAAAACGTGTCAAGCGCGCCAGGAATAGAAAGGTACGATGCAAGTTGAATGTAGCTGAAGAGATTGGCCTTGGCCACCGTGGGCGGGAGCGCGTAGAAGCCAAAGGCGCAAAGCAGAACAGCAATAGAGATGAGGCTGTAGAGAAGCTGGTAGGTGCTCCCAACCATGGTGAGCACCACCATTATGATTGTACCAATCGTCATTAATACACCATACGCCATGACACGTTTGTTGCGTAACAACACCTCTGTGTTCACCTCACATACACCGTTGCAACACGTCTTCGACGGCAGAAAGACCGACGTATCTTCTGGCTTTGCTGCTTCCCATGCATCCGCATTCTCCACCATGTGATCCTGCAGATAGCTGCCCGAATGCCCTTTCGTCTCCTCAATTTCCAACTTTGCCAATTGGACTCCATTCGCATCGGAGGCATCGGTCTTGCCATGCTCGTGTTGCTTGCCTGTTATGAAGAGGTGATCCTCCATACGTGACTCTCGGTTTGGTCTCTCACCATACCAATTCACCACAAAGAAGACCACACAGATCACCTGAATGGCAGTGGATATAAACACACCTATCTGTGGACTGCCCTGGTCCGAGATGGGGCCCTGAATCGCCGCAGCAATAATCTGGCCAATGACAATTACGCCCCAGACCCAAGATATCAGGTCTGCACCGGGTATGGGGTGCTGCCGAACCAGACGGCTGTAGTGCCCTTCCGACAGCACATCCACGTTGGCCATACAGAAGTTTGTTGCAAAGATAAAGGCAGGAGCAATACTGGCGCTTTCAATTGATGCGGGTAAGAGACCGTACCCAAGGGTGCATGCACCGCCGATCAAGCATGACAAGGCCAAGTACCACCTTTTGGTGTATCCGAAGAGGGCAACCGTGTCGCTTAAAAGGGCTGCGATGGGCTTGACCGACCATCCCATGGAGCTGATGGCGGACATGCGCTGATAAACACTGGAGGTGACCCCAAATCTCCTTATAAACATCGGGTAGAGGGAGTATCTGACGATGGTCTTGGCAATCCCCTTGCTCAGCACATATACCATTCCGAGTGACACCACACATTTTGGCCCAAACGTCTGCACCACTGGACCCACAATGGGAACGCGGCTGAGACACGGAACTGCATGCAGCAGAGCCCTAGATTCAGGATGCACGTACTCCGCCACCTGTGTCTCCTCGGAGCTCAGCGGAAGTGGCGATCCCGGGGACGCGTCGTCCTGTAGAGCATTCTCAGCGTTATTCTTCTTGTTGTTCATTTTGTTTGGTGTGTTAGTTGGAAACGTTAATCTTCACACACACACACACACACATGACCCCAAGTCATTGATGAGTAAACAATTCGGCAAGCAATGAAGAAGAAGAAGAAAAAAAAAAGAAGTAAGACACAACGACAACACTACAGGTGGAGAGAGGTAGGGGAGGGTGTGTTTCCCATTATTTGTTGTTGGTGTCATCAAGAGATACACACACACACACACACACACACAGACACGCACCGAGAGAACGAGAGACTTTTTGAATGGAGACAATGGGGGTATCTAAACAACAAACAAACAAACAATAATAAACATATATATATATATATATATATATATATATATATAACGCCTTTCTTCACAATATTTTTGTTTAGCTTTGGGTTCTTCACAAACATCCATCGTTGTGATCACCAATTATTTATTGTTTATTGTTTGTTGTTTGTTGGCGGCGGCATCGTCATCGTCGCCATCATCACATCAGGAGCAGCGGGGTAACAACAGCTTTGGGATTCAACGTAGAGAGCTGAATAGCGCCTACTGTGCGAGTGAGAGGGGGGAGATGGTGGGTGAGGGTGCAGAGACTCGCACCATCCAAAAGAAAAAAAAGGAGGAATGCACCGCACCATCAGAGATCCAGTTTAATGGGATGTTGGCGAACGAGAAGGCTGTGCACGCCATTAAGAGTGAGTGAGGTGCATCGAGCGGCGCTGAGTCGTCGCAGAGAAGGGCAACTGGCGAATCGGTTAATGTCCGAAATAAGGTCGAGATCGTCAAGGATCAACTCAATCAAGGAGGGCAATGTCTCAAGTCCGCGAAGGCCTTCCGATGTGAGTTGCTGGCACCCACGGAGGTTTAAATACTGCAGGTTCGAACAACCATTGGACAGACACGTGACGGAGTCCACACCACAAAACGCCATGTTGAGGTGGCGGAGATTGAGACAGCCCTCGACACCACGGATGCCAGATGTACGAAGCCGTTCCATTGATGCAATGTTAAGCACCTCAAGGTGCTGGTTTTTGCCAAGAAACCCAATTTCACTAGCCTGAATGTTCATCATGGAGAGAGTGTGAAGTGTCGATATCAGTTCAATGCCATATAGTCCCTCGCTGCCAATATTGGGACAGTAGTCCACATACAGCTCCTCGAGTGACGTGCTGATCTGCAGGAATGAAACATTTGTGATGGGTGTGTGTGAGAGGCGGAGGATCTTAAGCGTAGGGATTCCCACGATGCCCTCGACACCACACTGTTCTAGATGCTTGCAGTGACTGAGGTCCACCTCTACCAAGCTGCGTGAATTGAATAGGGCCTCCACATTGATGACATTTGTATCCTGCAGTGAGAGGTACTGCAGCGCCACGCAATGGTCAAGGCCACTAATGGAACCTCGCAGAACCCGCTTACAGCCGTCTAGCCGGAGGTGACGAAGAGACTGGCTTTCCGCCAAGAAGTTGGTAGAATCCACACGTGTGAACTCCAGCGCAAGCAGTTCCAGCTTCGGCAGCACTTCCAGTCCCGTGATGGAGAACGCGCCGACACCGTTACAACGGGTCAGCAAGAGCTGCCGAAGCGTCACGCATGTCGCTAAGAAAGTGACATCCCGTAGCCCATTTGTGTACGCCAATGAAACATGCTCCAACGGGGCCGTCTCCACTCCTTGAAGGGCCTTGCTGGAGAACATACGGCACGCGTGCACGATCAGCTCTCGTAGTGATTTGCTCCTTCCAATAAAGGATAGAGCATCCACACAGACGCGCTCGAGGTGCAGCACCTCAAGTGTTGGAATGCACTCAACACCCTCCAGCGAGGAGGTGGTGAAGGAGGGATCGAGCGCGACGTGCAGCTCCCGAAGTGAAGTGGAGCAGCGCAGCGCGGAGAGTTGCCGAACACATGTGCCTTCAAGCCAGAGCACTTCCAGATCAGGGAGATTCTCGATACCACGCAGTCCGGAAGTCTGCAGCCTGTGGTTTGAGAGGAGGTACAACTCTCTCAACGGCACGGTATGTCCAAGAAAGGACAGCGATTCCATCGCAGAGGGACAAATGTAGAGAACTTCGAGCGCAGGCATGCGGTGCAGTCCCTGCACATCCAACGTGTCAAGGAGGGCCGATAGTTTGGAGGGATCCTCCGTGTGTTGTGCGAGGGTATCATTGTCACCCTTGTAGCTGGCTATGGTGTTGGGCGTGACAGTGGAGGGATTCCCCAGGGAGGAAACACCACTGGTGTTCCGAGTAGGATCGATTTCCTCTACTGAATGCAGGGCATTGGTGCTTTTATTCTGCCGAACATCATTGATGCTGCAACTAAGTATGCTTTCCACGCCTTTCACCTGTTCCATTTCCTCCACGTATGGAGCGAGCACATCTTCGTCAGCAAAGGACTTCCGAGACATTCCCAACGCAGGCACGGGGTGCGGCCAGAGACAGAGTACACGGAAACGAGGCCTATCGGTGAGCATGCATTTGATCCAACGCCACAGATCCCTTTCTGATGATAGTTGTCCCTCGTCCAGAGACAAGTACAACTCCTGCAGATGAGGCAGCTCTGTCACAATAGCCGTTGCCAACCAGTGTAGGTGTCGCTCGGTAAGATGAAGCGCCAAACCACGTGCACGAGTGAGGACACGAGGACTGTCACCAGAACCAGCGACGCACCACGCGCCATCCGTAGCATCGGTTGTCATCTCATCAACGGCCAGTGGCATGCGATCCCTTGCAGCCCACTGCCGGTCTTCATCACAACGCGGTCGCGCCAGCCAGTATAGCAGATGCTCTGTTGGGGGTGGAGCATTCTTGGATAGAAAGACGTGGCAGGTAGATGACATGTCTTCCACCACCAGTACCCCATCCGTGGCGCTCCTCAAGCATTCAACCACTGTCCGTGCACTATGGTCACTGAGCAAACCCTGCCGCCAAAGCTGGTCTAGCAGCAACGCATCGTGGTGGTGGTGTCCAGGAGGCATGCCGCGGCGGTGTCGTTGCGGGATCGCAACGCCCTCTCGAAAGGATTTGCCATCGCCGAGGATAAGAGTTGCAGTGGTGGCGACTCTATTTCCGTTATGGTGATGATGATTTTTTGCATCATGCCTGCTACTTCTTTTATTCTTCTTCCGATCATTATCATCATCATCATCAATGCCACCGCAAATACCATGGTCAAACAGCTCCGGGTAGTGAGCAGGGATCGCATGAGAAACGAGGCCTATCCAGTCGAGCTGCTCCATCCTGCGACGAAACCATGGAGAGACGCATGCGAGGGCATGTGGTGCAGGTCTCCAACAGTACGCGAGCACCACATTCAAGTCAATCTTGTGCTGCGAACACCTGATCTGCATCTCCTAGAGGAGCAGGGGCAGGAGGAAGAGGAGGAATGGAGCCCAAAACGTCTCCGTCATGCCCATAGTAGTATGGGCAGAGCAGAGGTGCAGAATGGGAAGTAGCAGCAGCAGGAGGAACGGCAGCAGTTGTCTCCCCCACCATCCCCCCGCGATGGTTTTTTTTTTTCTTTTCTATTTGCCCCTATTTGCACCTATTCGTCTTTCAGAGCTAACCGTCAGCCGTGCAATTCGTGTGCGCCCATGACGAGAAAAGGGATCACTCTTTTTCCATCAGTCACCACCAGCAGTCTAATCCGCCAACCCCCCCCCCCCCTCTGGATGGCTTCTCTGCTGCTCCCTCTGCAGCCTGCTCGTTTGCGCCATTTTCGTTTCACACTACGCCCCCGTCCACCTTCTCTTCTCTCCTTATTTGTGTTGGACTTCTCCATCTTCTTCTCCCGCCTCTGTCTCTGCATCCTCTACAGAAGTAACAACCATTCAGGTGCGTATATAAAATGTCTGCATGAGATTCTAAAGAGAGGTGGAGGGCAGTTCATTGCCTTCATTGGCTGCAGCTGCTTTTCCTCCTCCTCTTCGTGCCACTCATGCACTTCACCATCGTTGCTTCATTTCGCGCACGCCTGCACCCGTACCGTATCATCATTTCACTGCGACATCATCTCTGCCCTTCCTCTCTTTTATTTTTCTGTTTCTTTCTTTGCTCCTCCCCACCCCCCCTGTCGTACGTACTCACATGCACTCTGCTTCCTACACGCCAGCGGACTGGGTCCAAGAAAGGTGGGGGTGGGAGCGGGAGCGGTGGCAGCAGCAGCAGCAGCAGCAGGAGTAACAGACGTTGCGGGAGCAACGCAAAACACCACGGAAACAAAAATAGACATTACACACCACGCACGCCGCACACGCCAGGAACAAAACAAAAGAAAGCGCAAAACACAAACGTCCAAAGCAACGCAAAAGAAGTGAGAGGAGGGGATTCAAACGCAACAGAGAGCAAACACGCAACAACAACAACAAAAAGAAAAGAAAAGCAAAAAAAAAAAAAAAAAGTGTGTGTGTGTGTGTGGGGGGGGAACAAAACAAAAGTGGTGGTTTGCCGCCGCTGCCAGTGACGTGGAGGAATCCCGTTCACCATGCAACGTTCCAGCAAACCACCTCTCTACTGCCTGTTCCCACAATTCCCCCAGCCTCCCCCCTTTTATTATTATTGTTGTTGGTGGCGGTGGCGGCGCTGATTGTCTTCTTCCTCTTCTCTCTCTTTTTGTCTCTCTCTCTCTCGCTCAACGCTCACACGAACTCCGTCCACCTCGCCATCTCAAACACACCGTGCAGAGTCTATGGATAAATTTATCTCAGTCAATGAATCAGTCGGTACATCTCCGCAATGTCATCATCATCATCATCTTCCTCCTCCTCGTCATTGTCACCGACTGTAAAGAAGTGGTGATTTAACCACTCAGGGATTAGCGACGAATACTGTTCCCCGAAGAACGTCACGCTGCCGGGGCCAACCACCTCTAGCCACACAGACCCATCCACATCAAATCGGATGTCCACGTTGCTGCAAATGTCTGTGTGACGTGGGAGAGCCACTTCAAACACCCCGGCCAATTGCACCCGCTCCATGGGGTACGCCACAATGGGGTCCGAGCACATACTGCTGCTGCTGCCGCCACCACCACCACCACCATCACCACCACCGCCGCCGCCGTCGTCCGCCTGCCCCTGCTGTTGCTTTTGTTGCTGCCGCCGCTGCTTCTTATTCCTCTTATTCTTCTTGGAGCCGCCCACCAGTGCTTCCGCCACCTTATCAGGGATGGTCCATGGGAAACAGACGAGAGTGTGGCTCTCCACCTGGCCCGATGCACAAAGTGTCCGAAGGCCTGCTTGCGTTGCAAAGCGAAGTGCAGCTCCGGCCGACGTGGTGGAGGCCAGTTTCTGCTGGTGCTGCAGATACGCCTTCACTTCTTCCACACCAGGTGGTGTGAAGGTGATGTGCGTGATGCGCACCGAGCTCTGCACCTGCTGGGCGGCACATGCTTGGAAGGTGTACGGCTCGGCCTCGGAGACCATAACGCGAAACGACATCGCCGTCACCTTTTCCCGCCCTTCCATTGCGATAGTTACTCTTTCTTCTTCTCTTCCTTCCTCTCGTTCAAACAAACAAACAAAAAAAAAAAGGATATTTTTTTCCCCTCAATCTTTCTTTTATTATTATTTTTTTTTTGCTTTTTTTTTTTTTTAGAGGGGATGGAAAAAGAAAGTTTGTGTGTTTGTGTGTGTGCCACTCCCTCCTTTTATGCTCTTCGCCTTCCGCCGTGACCACCTCCACCAGCTCCACGGTGAAAGCAAGTGACTAATGCTGCCGCAGTCAAACTGCCCTTCAAAACACACCAATGAAACGGTTTTATTGCAGGAGCAGCAGCAGCAGCAGCAGCAGCCTTCCACAACACATACACACGCACACACCCACAAAGAAAGAAAAAAGGAAAAGAAAAGAGCTAGTTTGTAGGAAATGGCTCCTGCAGGAAGAGACAACAACAACAACAACAATAGCAGGAGGAGAAGAGGTGGCGCTGGGTTTGTACAGTGGAGTGAGGAACAGAGAGGTGCAAGTAAAGGTGGACACGTATGCACGCATAGACGAGTGATGTGGTAGCAACATCAATGACACACACACACACACAGAGGGAGGGCCGTGAAGAATCGCGCGACCTCACAAAAAATTCAGTCTAACAACGCTCCACCACATCGTGACGCCCGTGTGACACGTTGGCCGTCGCTTGATGGGGTACATCACCCTCCTCCACCTCGCGGACCTCCTGCACCTCTGGAATCCAGTGTCTCGTCGTGCGCTCAATCAGGTCTCGAAGCGTCGTCTTGCTACTCTTGCAGTTGCGGCACGCCCCAAGCATCTCCACATACAACACGACGCCGTCCAGGCGCACAAGGCGAATGTCTCCACCATCGAGTTGCAGCTGCGGTCGAATCGTGTCGGCGATAAGCTCCTTCAGCATGAGCACCACCTCCGAGTCGCCTTCCTGTGGCAGTGTGTCAGGGTGTGGGTGCGGGGCATCCGGATCAAGGTGCGGTCTACCACTAAAAAGATGATCCGTGAGGAGACCACTCACGTGGAGCTTCAATTCACTCCAGTGGGTGGAGACGACCAACTCCCGCAGCGCCGCAACCTCATCCAACTCTTCCTTTTGTTTGTCCTCCCCTTCGTGGGATTCCAACGGCGCTACTCTGTCTTCCTCCTCCCTTTCCTCCATGGCGTCCACTACACGCTGCTGTAGTGCTGCAGAACGCTCTGCCACCTCACTTGCTGAGGCAGTGCTGGCACCCACCTTTCTCGCGAAGCGGTGCACCGCCGCCTCTGCGTCATCGTCGTCCACGCGGCGAACTGTTATAAAGTTCTTCCCTATTGTGACCTCCTCCACCATAGGCAGGCTGCGCAGAACGTGCTCCGCCAACGGAGACTGGAAGCAGTTGTCGAGATCAAAACGCAGTGTATTGCTGTGCTCCGGCGGCAAAAACTCAACATTGTCCACGAAAAATTTGTAACACGCGTCGTTTGGAGTCTCGTGAAAGCGCACAAGAAATGTGCGCCGCGCTGCGAAAGGCGCTCCACCCCGCATACACGTCTGCAGCGGCACGCCGATGCTGCGCCGTCGGCGCACGAAAAGAAGAGGTACGTGGACGAACTGTGCCCATCGGCAGGCGTGCATCAACAAACGACTGCACGACCTAAACACACCACTGTTATAATTAAATACAACATATATACATATATATATATATATATACATATATATATTGAGGGAAACAAATGCGCCACGTACGTTGCGCGGGATATTCAAAGACAAGAACAATATTTAAAAAAGGGGGGAAAAAGAGCAAAAAAAAAAAAAAGTGAAATCAAGAGCAGCATTATATGAACGTACTTCTCACGAAAAGACACGGTGGAGGCTGGTTTATTCAAGTGGGTTGCATGCAAACAACGACAACAACAACTACCGGGTTTTAGCGCGCAATGCTACGCGAAGCAGTGTTGCTGCTGTCTTTCCTCCTCCGCAACAGCCTCGCTGATCATCAGGGGAAGTTCGGTGTCTATCGCCTCATTCAGCGCCATTTGCACCTCATACTTCTGCTTCAGCGTCTTCGCCCACGATTGAATGCTCTCCTGAACACGCTGACGATGAGCAGACAATTCCTCCTCCTGCTGCTTCCGCAACCGCTTGTACACCTCCTGCTGCTGGTGGAACTCTGAGGTCTGGCTGCCCTGCATCGTCTCCAGCGCTTCCTTCTGCAACATTAACTGCGCCTTCCTTGCCGCGATGGCCTGCAACTTCTGCAGCCTATCCTGTGCTGCCTCAGGGAGTTCTTGTAGTGGAAGACCGCCCACGGTCACCGGCATGGATTGTATCAGCTCTGGAACTCCAAATTCCCTGCTGACTCGGTTGTAAAGTCCAACACAACCCGTGCACTCGAGCTCCGAGATTGTGGCGCCTTCCATCCCACCGCGTGCAACCACCTCGTGGCACAACATGGGATTCTTTTCCCCGCACCGCGAGCAGCGGAGCAACACGCGCTCTTGGCACGGCTCAGGCGCCTCTCCGCAACGAACTCGTTGAAAGTGATGTACAAGCTTCAGCGTAGGTCCTGATTCCGACATGCCAGCGACAACGCGCTGCCCGCACGGAAGCTCCCGCATCCCGATAAACTCACATGGCAGACAAGGTTCTCCGCACTGCCGCACACACATGTGGCCGCACGGTTGCAGCTTTGAGCAGGGAAATGGGCAATGATCATGCAGTGGGGATTCCTCTCCCACATCCTCCACATCGTCAGTATCCACAGCGCTCGACATATGGCAGGTGTGGAGGCACGCATGAGAGGGATTTGTGCAACCGTTGTATGGCATCAGGCAAAGCGACCGGCATCGCTGCACACCAACAAAACGTACCAGGCAGCCGCAGTAATCAGAGTACGTGAGGATCGCTAACTGGCGGCAGTTCGCATGATCAGGGCACCTCAGCGCCAACACGGCACCCCTCGCTTCGGGGGGAATCCAGTAGCGATGCCGCAGACGTCTCCGCAGGACAAAATTCTCCAACCGCTGCAGCGGCTCAAGGATGCAAAAAAGCTCCTTGTTTCCTATCAACAAGACCCCGCGGCGGGCATAGGAAGTGACCTTCCACAACCACCACTCTATGTGCTCCATAAAGGACCGCTCCGCCACCAACCGCCTCCACTCCTGCTGCCGCTCCGTAGCAGAAAGACAACGCAACCGCCGCGAGAGACCTGACAGGCACAACACGGCCATGTCACACTCCACATCGCGCTCTACAAAATCATCTAGAGAAAAGGGAAGCGTGCAAACAGACGCAGCCGCATCCGTGTCCATATTTGCCCCACTCCCTTGAGGAGCCAACATCATGCCTTCAAGTATCGCGGCCTTGTCCTCCTCAAAGCCGCAGTAAACCGTCACAACCATCGCGGGATCTACGCTCAAGAGACGGTTACGCACAACAGAGGCAGCAAGACCATCACACACCACACTCGCTGACAAGTCGACCGCATGTGTCCAAAACTCCACGCAACTGGGAGACGAAAATCCGGGAATTACACCCCCTGAGCGCATCGATTGTGCATTATCATTGTTATCATCATCATCATCATCATCATCATCATCAGCCCCACCCTTTGTATCATCACCGTTATTATTATTATTATTATTATTATTATTGTTGCTCTTAACACGAGCTCTTCCCGCACCGCGGCGCGGTGCCACGTAAGAAGCAACAGGGGTGTTGCGGCAGAGTTGCACCACTTTGTGAAGCTCTGGGCTTCTGAAACGAAGTGATTCTGCCAGAACAACGCTGGAGGAGAATGGCGTACCATGCAGTGCTTTTTGAAGTTCCTTGAGCAAAGTGAGGGCAAGGTGATGCTCGTGCTGCATCAGCGCCTCCTTCTGTTGCGAAACACTGACCGTTGCTGCTGGTGACAGCGTAAGGTAGTGTGCATCATCAAGATGATCGTAATCGTCCACCACAATGTAGAGCGGTTGCCACACCTGAAGGAAGGAGAGCTCCTGCAGCAGGGTCCGTTCTGTGGCTGTCACCACCGTCACCTTTGAAGTCTGCGACGTCGCTGCAACACCGTAGACCACGTCCATAAACAGTGAAAATAGATGTTGCGCTTCCTCCATGATTCCCTGTTGCAAGAAGCAAAGAAGATCTCGCTGCTTTTCCCCAAACACAGCCCGCCAACCTGCTGCCTCGGATCGCCCGTACTCACACAAACTGCGAGGTCCATTTGGCAATGTGACTGCATTAAACGAGTCGATAGCGGGTTCCATATTTTTCCACACACCCCTCCCATTTGCAACGACAAGGGCATCATCACCACCACCACTACTATTACTAACCACTGTTGCTGCATCCCAGAGATCCTCGGAGAGGTAGGACGTCCATTTCTTTCCCCTGCATGCTGCCTCTGCTATCGTATCGTATCGCTCCTTCCTTGACAGGATCCACGGTAGCAGCTCAGCGTACAATTTCCATTCCCCCTCGCTAGATGCAACTCTATCCTCTGTCGCCAGACGCATGGCATCACTGATGTCACCCAAACACTTTAGCGCTTGCAGCCACTTGTTTAGAAGGGCGACAAGAGGTGCATTCAGCGATCTTTGATGACTCTGTATCACAATACCCTCAAGTGTGTGATACTGCTCCCCTGCAAGCTTAGAACCTTGCAGCAATCGCATCGCATGTAGAGGGGGCGGCGCATGCTGTCGCGCCTTTGGACGCAGAAGCATAGGCGCTTGACAGTGTCGAAGCTTTTCACTCAGAGACACATATCCATCAATATGTGTAAGCGCAATATTGACCACCTCTTCGGGGAGATCACGTGCGGAGAACCCATCGCCCGCCTTGAAAAGATCTTCCATGTCCTCCACCACCTCCAGCTCCACCACACGAGCAGAAAGGGTTTGCGCACTGTGCTTAATCGTGGCGTGCCAAAGAGGCTGATTCTGCTTCCGCAACAGTTCCTGAACCTTGCCGCGTGTGAGACTGGTGGCGTGCATCACAGTCGTTTTGCCACTCCCAACCGCACCCGCAAGTGTGCGCACACCAGAACCCATGCTTGCCAGTGTATGAATGCACTCCACTTGGGAAGCTGTGAGAGAGGTAGATTCAGTGAGCTCCGCAAGGCAGTGCTGCAGTATCTCACCCTCACCCGCTAATGGGTTAGAATGCGCAAAGAAACCACCTGCTCCTTTACCACCACTACCATCGTCAGCTCCCCACCACAACACGCCCTCTTTGGGGCTTGTGGTGGAGCTCTTTTTCTGAACATTCTTGAAACGTCCAGCACTGCCTGAACTGCAGCGCTCTTCCTGTCGCACACGGGCACGCAACGTCTGAAGGTGTTGAATGTACAGCATATACGACACAGCGGGTGTGCCTGGGGGGAAGAAACGCGGTGACGGATCCCCAATGGGGCGGCAATGCTGGTCCCGGTGGTGACCGTCGTCACAAAAAAGCCATGCTTCTGGAAGGCCACCATGGGTACCAGAAGCGGAAGCGCTTGCCGCCACCAGCGAAGGCAGCATGTCCCTGTCGCGGAGAACGTAGATGGTCAAAGTAACAACAGGGTTCACCTCACCATCCTCCTCCTCCTCCTCCGACATATCCAACTTGCTTTCATTCGAATCACTTTTGTCATTGCACACAATGACAGGAAAAACAAATATCTTACGACTCAGCAGGAGCAGAATGTACCCAAAAGAAGATGTCGTCTCACGCATGTGACACAGCGCATCGCTTGCACCTGCTGCACAAAGAGTCACAGAGAGAGGCAGCCCAAACATGGCATGCAGCTGAACTTCCGTCAAGGAGTAGTCTGAAAAAGATAATCGAAGCGCTGGTTGCGCCACACGCATGATCTGCAGATGACGGCGCCGTTGTTGTTGTTGTTGTTGTTGATGGTGGTGTTGGTGTTGGTGGCTCTCGGTTTGCTCCACTTTTTCCAGCGCAGTGGTTTCTATGAATCTATTTACAGCACGCGATGCCGGTCCGTATAACTCGGCATATGCAGCCAACATGGCACACTCAACAAATCGTAGCGTCTCCGGGCGGAGGTACGGTATGTACGTTTGCGTCATTGCCATCATCATTTCCTTCACCGCGCTTTCCCTCAGTCCATGCAGCCCTTTAATGCCCTGGAGGTTTGGAGGTCGATGGGCATTCTCGATGAGGCTCATGGGATCAACTACACGCTCCCTGCTCCGCACCCACTGCGTCACACGATGGAATACTCCAGTGTATATCATTTCTTCCACAAGCTGCGCAGCGGCCTGAGAGCTCGGCGAGAGCGTTCCCCCCGCGTGGGATAACCACAAGGCGGAAATGCGGTGTAAAACGGTAAGGAACCCTCGTTCAGCAGACTGCCTTGCCTCCTGCAGAACTCCCTCCCCCTTTTCCTCATTCATTGACTTTCCCTCTTTGCAAAGATAGCACAGTCCCAACCGCATGGCGGCCAGCATTGTCTGTTGCCCACCCACCCACGCGGATTCCGATACGGCACCAGCCATTTGCGGCAGCACCACCGAGAGTCCCTCCACGAAGAGCGGGGATGCGAGAAATTGGTACACAACCTTCTCCACCACGCGTGGAACCACCATGATAGACTCTACATTCAACAGAATGGCTACATAGAGGCGAAGTACGGAGAAAATCACTTTTTTGAGCTGCTGCGTTTTACGCATCACTGCCCCCCCGTCTGTACTTTCAAAATTTTGAAAAAGAAGAACCGGTAGCTGCAGCGATCGCGACCAGCCATCCACCAGCGTTCCTTCTCCTCCTTCCAAAGCATTGGTGGACTCCTCCACGACACCCAAGAGGGAGTGCATGATACACGTCAGTTGCGCCAGTCCAGGGGAACAAGAGAGGAGCTTGTGAATCCACTTTACTGAAGCCACGACATTCCACGAGGCGGCATGGCACCAGTCAGAAGCGTCGGACAAAGCCACGGGGTCCAGTGCCAGAAATTCGACAATCGTCGTCGTATGCTGCTCCTCCATCTCATTCTTCTCGTCCTCCTCATGGTCATTGCAGGTTGTGAGTCTCTGCAAGAGTACAACGTCCCCAATACACACACGCTGCCCCACTGCAGGAGAAACGTTTGCAGATGCAATCAAGTCGGATGTAAACACAAGTGTCTCGCCATTATTCGCCACAAGCCGAACAACTCCAACCTCTGCAGGTCCAGAGAAACTAGACCCACTTGCGCACGGCGCAAACAGCCGACGTGTTTTGTGGCGAAAGAACGGCGAGCTGAGTAGCACATCCATGTCGTGGCAAGATGCTGCAAGCCCAGTAGTGTGTTTCTCGTATGTCTCTGCCGCCGAGTGCGTAATGCCGCGAATAATTTCTATGATCGCCGCATACGAAGAAGACGACGACAACGGCGACTGGGCCACACTGAGATCGTCGTCCTCTCCATTTCCAGCGCCATCATCACGAGGTCGCTTTGCACCCTGTACTGCAGATGCTGCAGCTGACATACCGCAGCAAGAAACGCCTACTGTTCCTCGTTTTCCTGACGCCAACAACAACAACAACAACAACAACAACAACAACAACACACACACGAAAAGAAAAAGAAGGAATGAGAAGAGCAACAACAAAAACGAAAACAAGAGCAGCTGCTTCTCCTCCCACATCTTTCATTTACCATCTACAACCGCAGATCCATTTTCCCATCAAACAGAAGAAAGTAGTAGACAAATGATACCCCCATCACCACCACAACAAGAACAACAACAAGAACCACAATCATATTCATCCCCAGCACAAAAGGCAAATGTCATCCATCACGCACGAACGCACCTCAGCTCTCAAACGCACACACACACACACACACACATACACACATACACACGGTCTCTATCCGCCCTTTTTCCTTCTTCAATCGCTATACGAGCCCACATCCCAATCACCACAATCCTCCAGGCTGCACCTTTCTTTGAAGGCCTTTACCCCTGATACTTCCTCAATATAGAGCGGGTCATTGACACATTTCAGCACAAAAGATGCTCCATCCGCATGATACGCCGCCACCAGAGGGGCAGCGCAAGCAGTACACAACTCATAGTGATGGCCATGAAGTGTGTAGACATAGTGTCTGGAGACGCTCCCACGAATTTGTTGAGGTATTGACCCAAGAACACATTCCGCGTTGTTTACTTCAACAGGTGGTAGAGCGGCACCATCAGTGCCATGCCGCTCTGTGCCATCCTCCGTATACGCAGGACAGGCAAACCCCAACGGATGATTGTACAACTGCGCGAGCAACTCAACTGCTGTCGCCGATGCGATCGCCGAGACTCCAGGACGTGTGACTGTGCACTGCTGGTCAAGCGTGCGTGCTGTCATGCTGTCTCGTGGAGCAACCACATCGCTGCAGAAGTAGCACCCCAGGGCTGGGGTGCTACTGCCTTCTGGAGGTTTGACTCCATGGCGCATGACGAGGTATGTGTCAAACCCGAGTGCCACATTGAGAACGGGTTTGTTGTGTGCGGTGGTGATCAAAGTAGGAAGCCATCGTGCTTCCCGGCTGTCCGTGAGAAGAAATACCACATCATGATCCTGGATGAGTCTGTCAAGCTGCTCTATCTCGACAGTTGCCTCTGCCTCACGCTGCTTGTCAATGCGGTGACCCGGCATGTGTATGTTCAATGGCACGCCCTTTGCCTCAATGGTAGGAAGGATACGCTTCAGAGCATTGGCGGCGGCGATAGCTTTGTTGCGCTTTTCCTCCTCTGGATGGATAACGTCGGTCATTTCGAATAAGGTCTGTCGCACGGGGTTTGAGTAGGACACATTCCCACGATCCACGAGTGTGATTTTCGTCACACCCCACATTAGCAGATGACGTGCCACATTGCACCCAAGGGTGCCACTACCAAGCAGGAGCGCCCTGCAATCTGCCAGTCCATCGAGGCGGAGCTCGGGCATCATGCGCCACTTCATCAGGTTGAGATTTAACCGGGCACTAGACTCTGCCAGCCGCTCCGGTGCCATCATCGCGCTGAGGTCGACCGTCTGAATGTGTAAATCGGCATTACCCCGACACTCGGTCCATCCCACCAACTTGACTTGTCTCGGTATTTCGCCTTCGCTTAATGCCAAATCCTCCAGTGCGTATTCCAGAGGATCACAGCTGCAATCGAACATGACACTTCGATCCACGTCGTTGTGATGAACACAGTACAGTGCAAACGAGGTGATGGATGGATGGGCGAGACGCAGCGCACCAATCACATTTCGCGCAGACCAGCCGGGAAACTCCCCCATAGTCGAAGAATCCGCCATGACAATAACAAGTCGCCCCCCTTTCGCCAGATGCATAGCGTGAGGTGTGAAGGGGTGAATTGTCATCTCATTTTCGACATTTTCACTCTTGTCAGCACCCACGGCGCCGTGGGTGACGATGAAAGGATTCGGACCCCTCTCCGGGTGTCGCCGCAGTTTTTCCAACAAGTGTGCATGGACACGATCAACTGCATCCCGACTCGGCAAGTAGGAGACACCGTGATCCGTTTCAACAGCCGCGTAACCGCCCTTCACGCAATGCTTGACGTACACCGGGGAACCCAAATCAAGCACTGGAAAAGCCATCATATAGTGAAAGCAATGATTCTTCAGGTCCGCATACGTAAAGAGTGCAGCCAAGGAAAAATTCATCTCTTCCCACGCCTTTTCCGAGGCAACTTTGACTGCATTATTTTGGTTATGCTCATCAGCATCCTGACGGAGATTGCCACTGCAGCCCGACAGCAGCGGGAGGAGCATTAGCTCCCGTAACACGCGCCACAATACCTCACGACGAGGGAGCCGCCGTAGCTGCTCGAGAGTGTTGAAATTCTGCAGCTGCCCTCTAACAAGGATGGGAATTGAGTAGGGTATCTCGATCGTAGCTACGCCCGCACGCTCTGCAGTAGCGCTAGTGCTACTGGTAGTACTCTCCAATAGATTTGCAGCGATGACGGAAGCGTCAGTGCCGAGACTTTCGCGCCGTAGTGAGACTGTGTTGGCAGGTAGAGACGAGGATGCAACATTCACCGCGTTAAACGACGTTAACGGCACCACACACTCTTGGAGGCGCCATTCGTGAAGTTTTTTTTGCTCCAACTCGTACCAGAAACTCACCTCAATGTGCAGGGCATATTCCTTATACTTGAGCCGACGTCTCGCTGGCTCTAGAGCACATGGCACATCCCTGCCTTCTGGGTGCATCATCCACCAGATATAGCCCCAGAGCACTGACCTATATCGTTGTAATCTGCACGCAAGAAAAGACAAAAAAAAAAAAAGGAAAGAAAAACAGCAAAAGAGCCCCCCTCCACACCCAATTATATATTTCTATATATATATATATATATGGAGGTTTATATTTTTATACCACGGTTCCCATTTACACTTCACTTCGTGCAACGTCCATTATTTTTCCACTTGACAATGCAGCCCAGTTTGTAGAACAGGGGGGTGGAGGGGGCATTGTGTTGGATTTGCCTGAAGGAAGAAGCAGCAGCAATAACAGAGCAGTAGTGGTGGTAGGAGTGCCTCTTCGATCGTGGATGGAGCATTTGGCAAGTGCGTCTGTAGCCCTGCGAAGGACGGACAAGCAGGCAGAGAAACACTCAATTCAAACGGACAGGCACGACACCACCCACCCTTCGTTGAATAGCAGTGCAAGACGACAGTGCTCGCTACCCCTTCACACAGAGGAGCTGCTTGAGCGTGCAAACCACCTCCACAAGGTCATCCTGTGCCCGCACCACGTCATCAATATTCTTATACGCCAACGGTGTCTCGTCAAGCACGTCAGTATCTTTGCGACACTCCACATTCGCAGTGGCCGCCTCGTGATCCTCAATTGTAAAGCGACGCTTCGCCTCCCCCCGACTGTATCGCCTCCCAGCACCGTGTGAGCAAGACGCATAACTCTCATGGTTTCCTTTTCCACGCACAATATAGCTCCTGGCGCCCATGCTCCCAGGTATAACCGCCAACTCACCGGCACGGGCGGATGTTGCACCCTTTCGCGTTATCCACACCTGCTTTTGCGGACTCAGCTCTACACGTTCAATGTAGTTATGGTGACAGTTGATGGCCATTGCATCGACGGTAAAGTGGCAGCGCAGGTAACTCTGTAGAGCCTGCAGCACGCTCTGAAGCATGATTTCCCTGTTCCACTTGGCGTAGCACTGCGCCCAATCCACAGCCTTCACGTATTGGTCAAAGTGCACCGAACCCTCGCGCAGGTACGCCAAGTCACTGCTGGGAAGATTAATAATGTGGCTGCCCATGTCCTTCTTGGCGAGCTCGATGAATAGCGAGCCAATGCGGTTACCAACACCCCTTGAGCCAGAGTGCAGCATCACCCAAAGATGCTGCTGACGTGCGTCATTTGCAACACCATCATCTACACAAAGTTCAATAAAATGGTTACCGCCGCCGAGCGTCCCCAGGTGCGTGATGTGGTTGCTAGACTCAATCAGCCTTTGCATGGCGCAGATCTCCTCAAATCCCTTTTGCAGATGCGTCTTCCAGATATTAGCAACGTTTTTGGGTACCTCACCACGCCAACTTCCGGCGTCTAGGCCACTTCTGCCGTTGTGCGTGCGGCCATGGGGCACAGCAACCTCAATGGCCAGTCGCAGCCCTGCAAGCGAGGCAGGGAGGTCTTCTTGTGTGAGACTTGTTTTTACCGCAATCATGCCGCAACCAATGTCAACCCCAACGCTCGATGGAATCAACGCGCGCGTTGTCGGGATTACCGTCCCCACAGTGGCACCGTGACCCGTATGTACGTCCGGCATCACCACAATAGGGTGGTGAATGACCTCGCCCATGCGAGAGAGCTGCAGGAGCTGCTCATGCGCGGCACGCTCCACATCGACCCCCTTGATCCACGCCCGAACCTCCACACCGCTGCCTTCGCCCCGAAGAACAGTGTATGACTTTGAGGGCACACTAGCGTAATCCCCGCCGTTGACAGTGCATCTTCGCCACACACAGGTCAATGCAATGGAAGCAGTACAAATAGGGTGTCGACATTTCGCAATGAAGCGCATATAAATGCGCTCAAGGCAGCACGAGCCTGTCCCCCACCTCCTTTCCCCTCCCTCCCTCCCCCAGAGCAACTCTCACCTACCACGCTGCAGTTGCATGTACATTGCAGTGAATAATGTCGCAGCCCGACAAGAAGGCGAGAGGGGATAATGAAGAATGATGAATAGAGGTCATATGCAACGTGCCTTTCAGCATCATTCACTGTGCCATATGAGTGAATATGAGCTCAATAACGGACAAGAAGCAAAGTAAAAAAAAGAAAAAAAAAAAGTACACAAATCATCATCATCATCATCAATAGCGTTCATTGTAACCTGATGCAGCAATAAGACAGAGAGAGAGAGAGGGGGGGGGGGGGGGGGTAAAGTGAAGATGAACACTATGTGAAAGCACATGGAGCGTTGACACAAAGCTCATCACTGCAGTCGTACGAGAATAATGGGGTGTAGGGTCGGCTACGGTAGCGGAGTAAATGAAATACATGCGGAGTTACGCATCCTGAATGACATTCACCACCGTTGACCCTGCTGCTGGTGACCGTTGCGAGAGGTGTGCAGAGAGCAGCTCCTTCCGCTTTATTACAAGCGCTTTACGGGTGCAGTCAGGACATCCCGGCTTCCCTCCCAACAAATGCCGATTGGGGCAACACCGTGTGCAAAGCTGACAGCCACACCAATTGCAGTTTGTGCTTGGGGTAAAGTAGACAAAGAACGGTTCTTCACATCCCACGCACACACGACCGTCTTTCGGGCGCTCACTCTCGGGCGCTGGCGTGTATTCAATGGGCTCCACCTTGTCTTTCACGTCGGGTGGAACCTCGGCGTGTGTGGCACCACTAAAAAACGACCCCATCGATCAAGGACAACGCGCAGATGTCGCCTCACCTGTCGTTGCTATCGTTCCCCCGCCTCCCCGCACGAAAAAAGACCAAAGAGAGGTTTCCCAATACGGTAGGGACCGCAATCCCGACACTGACAGGCACAGAGGGAGAAGAAGAGAGAAGAGAGGAAAACTCATAGCAGCGTAGAGAACCGATGGAGGAGGTGCATCTGCAGACGGCGGGCACCACCACCACCATCACCTTTCGTTTTTCTCAGCGAAAGAATGAGAGTGCGTGCGGAACGACAAGAGAATGGGATTTGAAGAAAGAACCTCGGAGAAAGGGGAGGAAGAAGAAGAAGAACAACAGCAGGTGGAAACAATAACAACAACACCAACTCAAAAAAAAAAAAAAAAAAAAACATAGATGGTGTGGGGCTTACCATCTTGTTCCTTTCCTTTGGCTTGCCTCGACTTCCCGTTCCGTTCTTTTATCCTCCTTCCTTCCTTCCTTCCCCCTTTTTTCTTTTTTCCTTTGTCTTGTCTCCCCCTTTAAATATCGTTCTTATCCGTCATCCATTCCAGCCATTTTCGCATCGGCTATCTTTGTTGTTGTTGTTGTTGTTGTTGTTTTCTTCTTTCACCGCTCCATGCACACCTTCTTGCCCTCGCCATGAGCCTCTTTCGTCGTGGGTTCAACCACCCACTCCTCCGCTTCCAAGTCCTCTGATTCGGCCCTCGTGCTCCGCTTGCGTCTGCGTGGATCAAATGCGTCATAGTTCCACTGGGCAAAGAGATCCATTTCGCCAAGGAACGTACGCGTGGTCCCCTGACCGAGATTTGCAATGGCCTCCTCAAGTTCTCCATGACAAGCGTCGGCGATACGGACAACACTTCCGCCTCCAACATCAGCGAGCTGCAGAACATGCACACGTCCACTCCGCAGCAACACAAATGCAGAATCAGTACCAAAACTTGCCATTGCAAGCGGGAAAGATCCCAAATTGACTTGAGTAGCCCCTGCTTCAAAAAGCGACAACATGTTGTCACGACCACCAGCGTTAAGAGGCACGAAGACCACATCACCTTTTGTTGCATAAGCGATAAGAATTCCTTCCAAATGGCCCCTCTCCGCGCTATTTTTAGACACACCAGTGGACGACCTGATGTACACCACCGACACAACAGCATGGACCTTTGCATCGCCTGCTGTAGCCAGTCGTTCCACGGCAAAGGAATTAAGGAGAGTAAAGGGGTCACCTTGCCCAGTAGTTGACACTCCGTTTTCCGCGACCCACAAGTGCACCTTACCATCATGGCAGCCAATCACAAAGTATGAGTACCTTCCCATACCAGTGGAGTCCGGTATCTCTGCGATGGACGTTACTACCGACTGCGGGGACTCGGTCCACAAAAACTGTTCAATGCGAAATGTATCCGGGTAGCAGCTGACCCTCGCATGGCACTCCTTATCAAAGGTAAAAATTCGGCGCGATGAAGCTGGCCTTGTCATTGTCTTTTCCTTCTCACGGAATGAAAAGGCGTAGTCAGACTCATGCTGAAGATTCGATGAAGACAGGAATAATGTGCTTATCACACTAAAATGCTGCAGGAGAAAGACAGGCGCCGTGCTACCGCTTGTCGTCTCTGGTGTACCATCGGGTCCCCACTTGAGCCCGAAATGAAACACTTCCCCAAATTTATCTGCCAACAAAATGGTGGAGTCCCCACATGTTACGACATGTGTAATGCGTTTAGTGTGCGGCCCAAAGCAAAACAACAGTGTCAGCGTTTCTGTCGTAGCTTCGCTACGCTCGACTCCTTGCTGTAACGTTCCCCTCCGCCGGGGCACACTATACACGTGAATGAGTTTGCCATCGCCGCCAGCGACCACGCAGAGGCCACCTCCAGGAGGTTGCAGAAACGCAACACCTCGCACCACCTGCCCATCGTCAACAACAATCACCCGCTCCCCAGTGTCCGCGGAAAGAGCAACGAGAATCTTTGTAGAGAGACCCAACGCAACAGCACGTTCCAGTCCCAAGGACGCAATCGACAGAGAATGCTCGTTGAACTCATTCGAAACATCCATCACCTCCACCGTCCCCTTTTCAATACACACACATACATACATACATACAGAGGAGTGGGGAAGAAAGAAGTAAACGTCCACCATGAGCAATGGCAATAATATTAAAAGAACCACTTGGGTGGAGGATTTTTGATAGCGAAGACCTGCAAACTGTGCATTTGGACTTCGGTATTATGAACTGTATATCGTCAGCACACACACACACACACAAAGACAGAGAGAGAGAGAGATTACAGCAAACGAAGAGAACAACCCGCTTACTTTTCTTGGATGATCTCCACAGGAAGAAACGCCACACCTAGAGACGGTGTCAGCACCAAGTAGGGCTTTCCGAACCCCTTCACCGTTGCACGGGGAGGTGCCCCACTCCAACACTCGGCGATCCACACTTGTTACTCGGCTAGCGATTTCAGTCCAAGCCGTACAAGCGCTCTAATGAACTGTGACCCGTCCGCCATACGCAAGTCAACCCTGGCCATTGCATTAAAGAGGGTTTACAAGAAAACAGGAACATAACCCAGACACAACCAACTTTTGCCGCATCGCAGCAACCAGATGGTAGAGATCATATTCAATAAGGGCGAGCATGTTCTTCACGAGGCTTCACACCCCCAAGATACAGTCGTATTCCACCCTCGGGAGAACCTCACGAACATCCGAGATGCCTGAAAACAAAAAATAAATAAATGAGCACATGTAAATGCGAGGGGTCTTGTCCTCGAAATCGGTCCGGAGAC
>JASANX010000793.1:0-24876 GCA_030849745.1 Trypanosoma scelopori
CACCCCGATAAACCCGTGTGTTTGTTGGGCGCCTCTCGTTGCACATTCCTCTCGCAAGCTTCTATAAAACAGACGCGGCACCCAATCGGAAAAGAATACAGAGGGGAATATAAAAACATGCTCCGCACAAGAGTGCGACTCGGCAAGGCGCGAATCCGGCCACTCAGCCCCCGCACAACAGCCTCATAAATTTACTGCTTTTTCTCACAATTGCTGAGGGGCGCGGCGACGTGTCGTCCCCAAACTTCGCCATCAACTGAGCGTACTCATCCTCGCGCAGGTGATGGACGAGAATAGAGCCGTTTGTCAGCAGCGAGTGGCCACTCCTGGTGCGTATTTCGTGGAATTGACACTGCGCAACTTCGACCACGGAAGGCGGATTGGGCGTCTCACGGAGAAGCACCCGCCCCACCATGAGGTCCTCGTGATTCATGTGCAACGACATGAACTCCGCTTCACGCTCCCTGCTGTACGGGAGATGCACAAGACGCCGAAGGGGCTCGTACGACACAAGCTGCCGCGCCGCATCTCCCGCAAGGATGTACAACATCCCAGTCATAAACCTCACGGTGATTCTTGATGATGCGGTTTGAAACGACGTCCTCGAGTACCTTCCCATGTAGATCCCGTGGCGCGGCAGCACACGGAGGTCGGCGAGAAGCCGCGGCACGCGCAGGAACATGTCGTCGTCGCCCTTCGCAATGTACGACGCATTTGGGAACAGGCGCAGGGCAAGCTCAAACCACAGGAACACTGTGCAGCTTATTCTGAAAGGTGTGTTGTTGTTGTTACGGAGTTGTGTTGCTGGCTCTGTTGTTGGGTACTTTAATGAAGATGTATTGTTGCCATACGTGTGAGCACAGAGCAGGAAACGGACTTGTCACTTTCTCTCTGTTGGCAGTGGAAGAGAAGAGGATTCTGAGGCGGGAGCGGAGAAGAACAGTGAAATATTGGCGAATGGAAGTTATTGCGGTGTCGCGCCTGCGACGTGAGGCAGTAGGACGGAGGGAAAGTCAATCTGCCGCATCCGACCAATGATGTGAGGGCACATGCGTTTGATATGCAGCGTGATGCGCGTCAATGTTGACGTTCTTACGTTAGTCCTGTTTTTTTCTTTAAAAAAATGTTTTGTTTGGTTATAATATAATAACGGTGACACAAGCCGGCGAAGGCGAGACACACGCGCGTTGGACCACCCGTCACGGCAGTCACATTTACACCCCCCGCTCCCCCCTCCCAAAAAAAAAAAAAGGGGGGGTTTGTGTGCATTACCGGCAGTCAACTGCAGCAGCAGCAACGGCAGCAGCGAGGGTGTGGGTGGGGGGATTGTGTGCGGTTTACTTCACTTCTTCCCGGCCTTCCCCTTGAGTCGCGCCATGTACGCTTCGAGGCTCTTCTGCACCTCCGGGTTCATCATGACCTCCACAAAAAATTGTGTGTCGTACTCTCTATCCTCGTCCGTCGCGATGTGCTGCAGGAACTCCCGTCGCATCATATCCCTCGACATCCAACGCGACTGCTGTGGAATCGCCATAAAACGCTCCGCTTCTTTTATCGCCGCCTCGCGCAGCTGCTCTTCTTCCACCACCGCATCAATTAGACCAATCCTGAGTGCCTCATCCGCAGTTGGTGTCTCGCCCAGCTGCAGCATCCGCTCCGCGTTTCGGGATCCAACAACGTAGGCGTAGGCGGGGATGACCCACGGGGGAGGCGCAATACCCAACTTTGTCTCGTTCATGCCAATGCGATACGGGCGGTCGGGTTTCCCTGCGGGGTGACGCGCCATGAGGCGCATGTCGCAGCCGAGGGCCAAAATGCAGCCTCCAGCAGGTGAGTTTCCGCTGATTCCCGCGATGATGGGCTTTGGGAAGCTGTTGAGAATCAGCCAAGTCTCCTGGAATGCCTGCCAGAAGCGACGGAGGCGCTCCGGCTGCGGGTTGAACATCTCGCTTATGTCCAGCCCCGCCGAAAACACTGTGGGGATAGACGATGTGAGAATAATCGACCTGCAGCCCTCGTCGCTTCCAAGCCAAAGCATCCACTTGTTGAACTCCTCAAAGAGCTCCAGGTTGAGGGAGTTCACTGGGGCGCGGCTGAGCTGAATTGTTGTGATGCCCCTGTCGTTGGTGTCAATCTTCAGCAGTTTGGGGGCCTCTGCTGGCTTCTGTGGCGGCTCAAAGTCCTGCTCCGCTGTGTCACTCATCGCCGGCTGCTGTTGTTGCTGCTGCCTTGACGGCAGACGAGTTCCGTGCGGTGGAGCGCGCAGCTCCGGCGGGACGCCACTTGGAGGCCCTTGTTGCGTGCCCTGCTGCCGAACAGATATGCTGAATGCCGGAGCAACTGGTGACATGGCAGCAGCAATGGGTTGGGCGAGACGACGCCAACAAAAGTACGAATTTGCCGTGCGACGCATGGTGAAGAGTGATGCGTGGTGAGAGTGTGTTTGAGCTTAGCGGTGACCTCCAAAGAAAACCGCGGGATGACTGCAGCGAAGCGGCGCATGCAGAGGGAGAAAAGGGGAAGATACGACACTGCGGGAAGAGGGGATGCACAAGTGGACCGCATTCGCATTGGCATCAGTACAAAAATAAATAAATAAATAAATAACAGCAGAACAGGCCGGCGAAGGCACCATAAAAAAGACACGGCGTGTGAGCAGAACGAAACGTGCCGCACACACCCCACACATCCCTACACTTCTGCCGTGCGGAAAGAAAAAAATCCCGTCAAAAAGCGAGCGATTGCCGACATTGCCCCTGACACTCACCTGTTTGCCTTTTTTTTTTCTTTTTTTTTTGTTTCCTGCAGCCCTCGACGGCCGGTGCGGTGTTACGTGTTGAAGGGGACACCTAACGCGTCTGGCGTCATGCCTCCATGTACGCCATGAATTGGGCTGCTGTGATGTACGACGACGGCGGAGCACATCGATTCCAGCACACACCCGTGAGATTATCATCATTAGCATCGGGATCACTACTCGCACCGCTCTCCGTGCTGTAGCCACTCAGAGCGTTCATCACTTCCAACTTGTACATGCGCCGCATGCTCTCCGTGAATGCTGCGAACCCCATTTTACTCACGACATCCCGCAACGTGATGAGCGCATTCTGGTATGAGTGTCCAGTGAACTCTTTGCCCTTCTCCGTGTCCACCACCGCCACCCCCAGCGCTCCAACCGTCGCCGTTGCCACATTAGTAGCAGCAGTAGTAGTGGCGGTGGCGGGAGTACCTTTCGACGACACACCGCCCGAAGACGTGGCGTTGCCGGACGGCTTCAGCCTTCGCATTGGCTTTCCCATAATCACATCCCCAAGGCATTGCTCAAGCACTTGGCAGACGCCCTCTTTTAGTACAAAAGGCATGCCAATGACATTCCCCACTCAATGATGCGCAAGCTCATGCACAATGAGCTCCACCCTGCTGACCTCATCCGTGCCTTTTACTCCGGTCAGGCGCTGTTTGGATGATCCCTTCGTATTGCCACCACTCAATGGGGTTCGGTATACATCCTCGTTGAGAAACACGCAGCCGTGGTGCTCCATGCCCGATATGTACGGCATGGTCGGGGCAACGACAACTGTGAGCATATCCTGCTGCTGCTGCTGCTGCTGCTGCTGCTGGCTGCTATCCGCGAATGGCAACTGCTGCAGCGGGAGGGGAGAGGCGAAGAAATCCTCCAACAATTGCACGGCTTTCTGAACCATGCTGGCGATTTGTACGAGTGTGTCGGACGTGACTCCACTCATTGGGGCTGCAACGATGCGTAATGGCACCGTCCTCTTTTCGTCACTATTGTAACAGTCGGTATCGTTATCATAATCACAACGTCGGTTGCACTCACCAGCAGTGGTGAAGGGCGAGAATCCGCGCAGCTGCAGACTCTCCTCCAGCACCTCAACTGCGCCGGCGAAGGCGGCGAAGGCGAAGACATAAGCAGGCAGCGGCCCCACAGGCGAAAAGGAGTACTGCACGCTCTTGCCACCTCCCGCCTTCCTTGAAACCTCCATGCCGTTACTCACCACCACGGTGTAGCTTGATGGCAGCTGCAACGACTGCAGCTGCCACGTTAGGCGGTAGCGCTGAGGGTCGTCTGGACACGGGAAGGCCAGGCGAGCAAGAGAAACCTCAAAGTGTGTCAGAAGCACGTGGTATGCCGCCGCCGCTGCTGCTGGTGCTGCCGACGTTGAGGAGGCGGCTTGGCTCCTGCCGTTTGTGTAAATGCCTCCTTGATCCCATGCCTGAATTCTACCGGTGAAGATGATGGTCAACGTGACGGTAGAGCCAGGCGGCATGCTCGCGCCTCCTTCGAAGAAAACACGTCTTGATCCAGGGTCTGTGCGCTGCGGCGTCTCATCGGAAGCAGGGCACACGCGGCGCGGTGCACACTTTGCACCGTCGTTCCTGCTCTTTGCCTTTCCGCGACGCTGGTTGCAATTCTTAGGCCCACCGCCGCGCTGCTGCTTTCCATTGTAACTGTTGTCAGTGGCATCATTCACGTTGCGTTCGCTACCCTCTTCCTCCTCCTCATCATAATCATCCTCTACAACCTTCAGCACATTCAGACAACTGGTCTGATCATGCTGCTGCTGCTGCTGCTGCTGCTGCACCTTGATGGAGTGCAGAACGAGCGGCATGACCTTTGAAAGGGTGCGTGTGGGCGTTGTAATGGCGTGGAAGTGAAGCGCATCCTCGTTCCCTGGTGAGACTGCGGAAACATCCGCTGCCGACGCCGTAGAGGGAACTGGACGACGTACATACCGAATGAGAGACGTTCCGCTATACGTGTCGCCCATCGCCATGATGGATGCGCGGCCCTCATTTGAGGCGTTGGCCTGCAGAAAGTTGAGCTGCAGGGTGCAGTGTGTTGGGTGCCAATAGTGCATGTCTCCAGGGATGAAGCAACGCGAGCGCAAAGCAACGGTGGCAACGGTTGTGGCGGCCAACAAGAGAGGAAATAGAGAGAGAGAGAGAGAGGTGGCGGAGGTGGTAATCTCAAGGAGCAACAACGGAGGGCAGCCTCCTGCAGTTCGCCAGTAGCCGGACCCCAACAGAAGGAGGCGCACGACGTGGACGCAGCGCAGATCACAGCCGCGAATCAGACACACACACCGTCCAAATAACGCACGCCCGGGTGGGAGCAGAGAGGCGCGAACGGGAAGCTGGAGAAAAGAGAGGGGGCGGAATGTGTGAGCGCGGCGGTGGAGGCTCTCCCCCTCATGTGTGGCGCATTCCCTTCACGGCGGCTTGGCAGAAACACGGAGGAGAAATCAGCGAAGAAACGAAGCCGGCCAAACAAACAAAAAAAAAGACCATCAAAAGAGGATGATGCCAACACCAGCGCGAGAGAGACGGCGGAAGCCTCAATAGAGGCGCACGTGGCACGGTGTGGGGTGAGGCATCATTTGCGTCGCACGAGGAAAAACAGAAGGGCGGACACACATTGAAGAAGAGGGAGAAGAAGAAGAAGAAGGAGGCACACAGCAGCCGTAGACGTCTCTGCGTGGATTGGCGAAGCGGCGCCCAATTGACTCACGTGCGACGCTTCGCTTCGCGCGGACGGGAGTTGTTGGCGTAAATCATGTCGGTGAAGGGCTCCTCAAAGTAGACGGCCGCCACGCAGTACACGATGGCCACCCACGCGGAGAGCATCACGCCGACGCCCGAGTTCTGCACCAATGCAGCCCCCATGAAGTTCATGGTTGCACCCAAATACATTGGGTTCTTGAAGTGGCTGAAGGGAAATGCCGAAACCCGCTTTTCCATCCGGATGCCAAAGTAGTCGCCAAGGTACGTGCCGGTGACGCCGAGCCGCAGAAATGACGACGCCACAAGACATGTGCCACAAACCAAAAGTGCCGTGCCGGCCACTTTGAGGCCTCGCGTGAGCTGCAGCGCGTGTTTGGCCGTGGCGGGGATGAGCGGCAGCACACGACTGGGGGGGTTTGCCGCCACCGCACGGTGAAACGCCGCATCGCGAAGGGACGAGACGGTGAAGATCCACGCAGCGAAGAGGTATGCGCCGCGGCGCTTGCCCCTCAAGAGCCGCTCAATTGTGTGATGCCGATACTCGTTTCGTGCAACGATGTTCCACACCGTTGGCAGGCCGGCGATGGACGCTGCCGCCAGGAGGATGGAACGCCAGTTGACCGTCTGCATCATGCTCGTCCACGTCTCTCTCTCACACACACACACACACACCCTCAGTTCTAGCGCTACTTGAAGCAACCCACTCGCTACCCCCGCGCACACAACCTCACAACAGCACCGCAGCAGCAAAGGGGGAAAAGAAGCGTGAGGCGGCAGTCTACACAAACACAAACAAAGAAACGTCTGCTTCTGTTGTGACCTCCCCATATATATATATATATATATATATATTCATTTATTCGGGGACCACTGCACATCGACGCGTCACCATTCAATCCGTCGGCATCAGGGCAGAGAGTGAAGGTGCAATAAACTCCGGCAGAAGGAGTGCATTACCATCCCGCTCCGCCTGCGCAACGTCAGCGAGTGACTCTGCGCCACTCAGCACTAACAATGTTCGGCACCCTGCCGCGTTGCCAAAGGCAATGTCCGTTGAGAGTCTGTCACCCACCATCAGGCACTTCCGCGGGTCCGTGATGCCCTCGGTCTCAAAGAGAACCTTTGCCATGTCAACGTGCGGCTTGCCACACACGACATCCGGAGAACGTCCGGACACGGTGCAGAGGGCACGCACCATCCCGCCGGCACCTGGAAGCAGCACACCGTCCGCACCAATGGGTATTTGCGGATCTTCATTTGTGGCGATGAAAGGCACACGTATGTGTCGCAGCACACCGTCTTGGCGAATAGGGCAACCCTCGCCCTGGAGACAGAGTGATGCGTAGGCCAGTTTGAGCATGTTGAAGTGGACATCAAGTCCGACTACCACTGCAGCAGGAGAGAGATCTGCGAGCGAGATGCCCTCGCTGTACTCTGCGCTGCTCCCGTGCGGCAGCAGCGGCTGATACGGAGGCGGAAGGGTTCGCCGCTTCCACGCCGTCGCCACAACGTTGGGATCATAACCACCGCATTTCTCCGCGTCATGCAACTCGAGTCCATACGTGATGAAACCCGGAGCCAAGACGCGCTGCAGCTCCTCATGAAGGCCCGCTTCGCCAATGACAAACACATTTTTCTCAACCAACTGCCCTCTCGAGTTGCTGCCGCGACCGTCGGAAAGAAGACGCTGCAACTGCAGCGCCGCCGCAAAGCCGCTGTTGTACACCTCCTTCTCCTGCACACCCTCAATGCCCCGCTGCTGAAACCGCCGCACAAGACCTGCACGCGAGACGGAGGCATTGTTCGTGAGGAAGCGAATCTGCTTTCCAATGGACCGAAGATACTGCAGCGTCTGAGGGACATTAGGCAGAACGTGTTGACCAGACCACACCACGCCGTCAACATCGAGGAGAATGTACTCCACGGACGCCACGAGTTTCGCCACCGCCTCGGCCGTTATCAAAGTCCCTCCCTTCATCTACGTGCTCGTTGACTCTCCTCGTGCGATGATGATGATGATGATGATGATCCCCACCACCACCACCCGCCGCCGCTTCGTTCTGTTCCCTTTTCGCTGTTTTGTAGATCACACGAGGAGGAAGATGTCATTCCTTTTTTTTTTTTTTTTTTTTGCTTCTTCGTCTCCCGACCGAAGAGGCAAAAAAGTCAACATTACGACAGCCGAATCACGTCAGGGCCTTCGCCGTGCTGCGGCGTGTTGGAGGGAGTCGAATGGAGCAGACAACCACCCGGTCAACTCAACGTGCGCAGAGGACACAAGTAATGAAAAGCAAACAAACAAACTGTGGGATTTCCTCTCGTTTTTGCGTCGCCACCACCACCACCACCACCGCCACACACGTGCATACATACACACACACACACACACACTGAGAGCGCCTTCCACTGCTGCCGCCGTTTCTTCTTCGTTTTCAGCGGCGTTCACTGTTCGCATGAGGCATTATATTAAATAAATATAAAATTTCCGCACACGTTTCGCTCGGTTTTCTCTCGGAACAAATCTGCAGAGCCCCCCTCAAACAAACAAACAGACAAAAACAAACAAGACGTAGTTCGGCATAATAGGCGTCTTTTCCAGCAGATGTACGGACATCAATCCCACCACCACCACCACCCCCCGTCACCCACGCGTGTCGCACAATCTCTCTGGAGAGATGCAAGGAACCACACAAGTTGGTACCGCCCGCCCCACGGCGATTCTGAACATAAAAACATCAAAAGAAAAAAAAAACTCCCCCATAAATCCCCCCCCCCCCCCTTGACGTCAATTGAAGCACTGCCAATTGGCGCAGACACACAAGAGACTCCGCAGTTGCAGCATGATGCCCAGCATTGGCCAAGCAAGCAGAAAGGCAGACAGACAGAAAGGCAGACAGACACGGGAGGGGGTGAAGAGAAGGGTGGATGATGGGGAATCGCATCACACACCCGATTCTCTTTCATGCATCGTTTTTTTTTTTTTTTGTTTTTCGCTTTTCTTCCATGTCTACAGAAGAGGCGTCTCATTCAACTGCAGCCACAAACCACCACCACCACTAGTGTTTCTCGTCACCCTACGAGAAAGGCTCATTTCCCCTTTGCCCTCTTCCATCCTGCTGCCGCGCAGCGTCAGGCACCGTTTCACCGCGGTTGTTGGCATGCAGTACGCCCTGTATTTCAGCGACTGTGGCATATATGGCACCACCTTCAGCCTCACAGGCGGCAGCAGCAGCAGAAGAGAGGGCAAAAGGAGTAGCATGAGTAGGATCGACTCGGCCCTCTGTATCGGCCAAGGTGTCGGCGCTTTTGAGGCGGTCAGCACCCACCTTCAAGGAGGCGACTGGTGAAATGTAGGCCGAGGAGCCGTATACCAAACGCGACGATCGCCGTTTGTAGAGCTTGAAGACCGAGTTGGTTGACGTGTCGTGGATCTCCTTCGGGTAGCGCGGGTGTTGGCTGGAGCGAGCAAGCGGACGAGACACGCTCACACCTGTACGGGCGCTGTGAGAGTGAGAGTCATTTTGCCCCACGGGATCGCTTGCAGCTGCGTGCCTTGCCACATGTGCGTTCATCGGTGTTGGGGAGGAGGTGGGAGAAGGGCACGGGGAGGAGGTGGAGTGCACGAGCGTCAGCAAAGCGCTGGCGTTGTCAAGAACGCCGCGATTCTCGTCCCCCACCAGAACTGCCCCTTCCACGACACGGTAGTCTTCGCACTCCACGTGTGGCGGCGCTGGCTCTGCTGCGGGAAAGGCATGCTCATCAACAGGCGTATTTTTGTTAATAAACGTCTTCCAGATCAAGTAGCTGCAAGAGATGAGAATCACGAGGAGGGCAACGAGCCCAAGCGAAACGCCGATGCTGAAGCCCATCGATTCTCTTGCCTTGTCGGCCGCGTTGGTGGAGTCCCCGGAGCTGAACTGCGCGTCCATTTTCCCGCCCCGTCCGCCCTATTTCCCGATTCCCTCTTCCACACCCCTCCTCCACCCACGCCAGCTGCAGGTGAGAAGAAGAGGAATAAGAACCGTGTGCTGGTGAAACACCCGGCAGCAGCGCTCCTTCGAAAGAAGAGGCTGCAGTTCCCCTCCCGCCCATTACACGTGAAGAGTCAAAAACAACACACAACAACTTACTCAAACAGCAGCAACAAACGGAAGGAAAAAAAAAAAAAAAAAAAAAAACGGGAATCGCCACTACTTTCAAAAAAGAAGAAAAAGAGAGACGCCTGCGTTGTCGCCAATCGGAGTTCCGCTCACGAGATGGCATTGCGCACCAGAGACACAACCGCTCCGTTTCCATTCCACCTCGCACTCACATGGAGGAGGATAATCATTACTCCCTCCCGCCATATGCTCCTCTGAACGGGGGAGAGGGGGGGTAAAGAAAAAAAAGATCAGGCCACTGCGAGAATCGAACTCGCGACCCCCACTTTACGAGAGTGGTGCACTGCCACTGTGCTAAGCGGCCACACGGCGCGGTCGCTCTCAATGAAGAGGCCGTGACGGCGGTGGTGGTGGATGGACACACGCACGCGCACATCCAAGAAAGGCAGCGACGAAACTCCTCTGAGCTAAAGAAGGAGAAGGAGACGGAAGAGGGAAGAGGGAAAGAGGTGCTGCGTAGAGAAGAGGGAGAACACACACACACACGGAAGAAGAAGAAGAAGAAGGGGGGGGGGGGGGGGGCGACGACGGAGGTCTCTACTCGGGTTTAGTGCATGGGATGGTGAAGCCACACCCCATTCGCCCCCTCCTCCTTTGTGTTAATGCAGACGCCGATGCACCGGCACTCTGGAGCAGGTGCCCGCCTGCTCTCGTTAAGTAAATATATATATATATATTTCCACCTTCTCTCACCCTTGATCTTTCTACAGGCTCCCCAAGACGTGCCCGAAGGAGGCGTTGTTGCCGTGTTCGTCCCTAAAGTGGTCGCAAAGCTGCGGACGGGCACGCAGTGCGTGGATGAGGACTTGGTCTGGCAGGTTTACGAGGAAAGTGCTGCATTCCCTATAGTGCATCTCCGCGAACAGCAGCACTCCACGCCAGAGCTGCACATCTTTTTCCCACGTTGCATCCTTTGCAAGTGGGAGGAGCACCTCCTGGTGGACGAAGCGAACAAGGTCGGCGTGTGGTCGCTGGCCGTGAATGCTACATGCCAGAATCAGGGTGGCGATCAGCTGCGAGGGAACCGAGAGCGTGCCGCTGTGTTGCATCAACTGTCGCACCGCACCTTTTATCTCCTCGGGAGTGTACAGGAGCTCGGTTGTGGTGTCGTCGAAAGTCCGGGTCAGCTTCAGCAAGACGGAGATGACTTCCTTCGTCGTGAGCAGACTAATCGGCAACTCCTCCGCGGACTGCGTCGTCAGCAACGCAGCAGCACCACCACCAGCAGCGGCACCTGCAGATGAGGAGGTGGTCGCAGAACCGAGAATGCCGCGTGACTCGGCTCTCCCCGCGCCCAATGACGACAACGACGACGACGACGGCTGGGCGTTCGACGCATTAGCATCCGTCGCCGGGCGCGGCTCGTGTGGAGCACGGTGCAGATAAACGAGGAGTTCCATGCGTGAAAGGCCTCGGGCGGCGCCATCGGAGAACCGCACGGGGGATCGCACAAGCACCTCACGCACAACATCTCTAATGAACAAATGCAGCTCCTCGCTACTCATCCGCGCCCCCTCAGCGGGTACAGCGGAATGCTGCTGCTGCTGCTGCTGCTGTTGCTGTTGCAGCTGCAGCTGCACAAGGTGCAGAAAGGAGCGAAGGTACGTCCGCCTTAGCTCTTCCGCGGTTGTGAGGCTGATGAAGGGTGCGATGAAACGCACGTCGTGCAGGGACGCTACAGACTCCTCTGCCCCACGAGAGGGCATGTGGTACAGCAGCGGAATCTCACTACCATCGTACATTACCCGCGCGTGCCCAAGCAGCGCCTGTCCTATCCGCTCCATATCCACCGCCGAGGCACCGCCTTCCTGTCCCATCAGACGCAGCTCTGTGCTGATCGCCCACAATATCTTCTGTACAAACACCGTGGCATCGCTACTGTGCCGACGAAGATACGGCATTACGTTCGACATGAACATGAGAGCGTCTGTGCGAAACAGGCGCTGACACATACGGCGCACATCCACGTGCTCCGCAAGAAGATGCATCATGGGCGCATTTTGATGCTCGACGCACTCCTTAAAGACGTCGAGCAGCGCAGGGAAAAGCTCCTTGGGCTGCCGCACGCAGAGCATGAGAAACGGGCCAAGATGTCGGTCCAGCGCGTCGGCAATCTTCTGCATTTCCCTTCCGCGGAGGGAGGCGAGGTTGCCGTCCTCATCTTTCGCCACGGAAAGCGACGTGGTGGCGCCCAAAGTTGAAAGTTTCGTGACTGGTATGGCCGCCATCTGTCGCTTTGCGTAGCGCACCAGAAGCGTCTCCGCGTTCTTGTCAATCACACGAGCGCCGTCTGGTGTGGTTGCGGAGAGCAGAGTACCAAGCTGCGTCACGGCGAGTCTCCGCGGGTACTCCGATGACGCGGCAGCCATATGCAGCAGACAGTTCACGGCGTAGCGACGGCAAACTGCGCGCCGCACCGCAAGATTTTTCAGCAGCCACATGCCCAGCAAGCAACGTGTCTTCTCGGCCGACAGGCAGTACTGTTTCTGCAGATAGTACCACGCATAACGGGTGATGCGTGGACACTGCAACAGCACGTCGAAGAGGAGCGCCGGCATCTTCATCTCGGTGAGCAACTCCAGCACACGGCAGAGAAAGTGGCTGTATACACACGGCGAATGAGTGCCATCCTCGCGGAAGAAGCGCGAGGTGCCATCCGAACCTACAGCTGCATCCTCATTGTTGTTGTTGTTGTTGTTTTCGCCGAAAGTGCCCTCCTCGCGCGGGCGTTTGCGGTCGCCGAGGGTACCGTTTGCGTCGGGCGCGGACTGCAGCCACTCCACGGGGTTTTCCGTGTCAATGGTGAAAGCAGCATGCGACTGCAGCTCCACCTCCTCCTCCGCGTTGGCAGCAGCAGCAGCAGCAGCACCAACGCCAACAAAGAGAAGGGCATTGACGTTCCGCTCTCGCACAGGGGCCTGCGCGGAGAAGAGCGTGAAGAGCACCTGAAGCACGAGTTGATACGCCGACGCGAGTGGTGGTGGAGTTGCCGTGTTCGGAGCATCGCCACGTCGAAGGAGGTCCGTGCGGAGGCGTGCGCAGACGGCGTCGAGCGCAGAGTCCAGCATGGAGGGTGGAAGCTGCGCCAACGCGCGGGCGATGAGGGCCTGCGCCTCCCGCACACGGACCTCTGTCTCTTCCGCCAGCGCGTCGTAGGCGTCAAGCAGTGAGAAGAACGCGGCGCGCAGCATCACCGCGAGCCCCGACTCGCTGTCAAGCAGATGCATTCCCTTTGCATACATTGCTGTGCTTTCCTTGAGGTGCTCCAGCAGCTGCCCAACCGAAATGCCCTCTACCCCTTGCCGCTCGATGTGGCGCAGGCGCTGTATCTCCTCCCGCTGCGCCCGCTTTGCCGCGTTGTACTGCATGCGCTCCAGCCCCTCCAGGTGCAAGGCCTGGATGCCCTGCTCTGTCATGATGTCCATGCGGCGGATGCTCAGTAGCACCATCTCCACAAGTGCATTGGCGGACACAAGGCCGACCGTGCTCTTCAACAGAGCCTCCTTGTTCGCACCCGCACCAACAACACTACCGCCGCCGCCGCCGCCGCCGCCCTGGAGAAGCGTTGGGTCGTCAAGATCGGGAAGGTCAGCGCCACCACCAGCGTCGTTTGCAATGGCGGGATCACTCGGCACCGCCAACACCTGCTCACACTCTCGCAGCCGCGAGATTGGCGATGCCGACAACTCCCACTCTGCATCGGCAGCTGCAGCCAGATCACTGCCATTGGAAGCCGCGTCATGTCCCTCCTGCACCCGCACGAGCTCAACTGGGTTCTCCACCTCAATATTCCCACCGAACGCATTCAATGCTGCCGCCACCGCGCCCTCCATCGAGGGGAAAACATCAATCTGCCGTTGTACCACCGATAGCAGCCGGCGCACCGACCGCTGTGCTCCCGCCGTGCGCAGCACATCAACAGCTGCTGCTGCCGCACCCTTCTCGTGCAACCCCGTGACAGACTCGACGGACTGCTGCTGCTGCTGCTGCTGTTGTTGTTGTTGTTGTAGCATCAAATACTGATGGAGGGCATTGAGAACACGCGTCACTGCGAAGCGTCCGGTGGTGACAAGGGGCGCCACAGTCGATTTCTCGGTGCAGCGCCAGAAAAACTCCTCGAGTACGCGCATTGCACCTGTCAGCACCAGCGGGGAGACAACAGCGGCTAGGGAACTTTTGGCGTGTAGGCCGAGCGCTGGAGGAGCCCTTTCAGGGCCGCCACCGCCCCCAAGTGCCTCCACTGTACTCGTCAGCGGAAGCAGCAGACCCTCCACAACCTGCCGCATCGCCAGCACAATGTCCTCGTCCTGGGCAACCGACGGCGTTTCCCCCGTTGCGTCACCTGCCACGGCGTGTACAAGTGACAAGAGCAGCGCACGCAGGCTGTCAATAACACAGAGCTGCATTGCTGTGTCACTGTGGCGCGTCGACGACTCGGCCGTGGATGCAGCGAGCCGCTTCGACACCACCACACGCAGCGTTTGTAGCTCACCACGCAGTGACGCCACCGTCGATGCGTCCGCCAGCGACTCGTCAGCACCACCACACCCATCCCCGCACATGAACGGAACCGTCTGCTGAAAAAACGGTGTCAGAGCCTCTGCGATGGTGGCGAAAAGCCGCTGGTCGCCCACCGTCGAAATTTCATTGAAGAAGAGAGCAAGAAGAATGTAATCGTCCACACTGAGTCGCCACTGATGTGCATGAGTCACTGGCACTGCGGCAGTGGTTTTGGATGTCTCCACCACCTGGCGCAGCACGCAGCCAACTGCCTTCATCACCGCACACCGGTAAACCGTCTGGGAACTGTTAGCCACGCTGTACGCATCCATCAGTGTGGCGAGCATCTCCCTCACCGCGTCCGACCCGCAGGCGGCATCATGCACCACGTGCTGCAGGGCAGCAAAGTCCACTGATGTAAGCGAGTGTGCCTGCTGTGCGGATGTGATGAACGCCTCCATCCCTCCCACACCCGGCCGCGCTCGATCGCCCCCCTGATTTTGCCGCAGCCAGTGCTGTATAATCCCCCCCACCCCACCCCACCCCACTCGTGTGCGCTGTTGCTGCGCGTAGGCGGACGGACTGAGAGAAAAAAGAGAAAAAAAAAACAGAAACAAATATATATATATATTTGTTTGTTTGTGTGTGTGTGTGTCCCTGCTGCTCTGCTTTACGGTGCGTGCGTTTGTTTCCTCTTTTTTTTTTTTTGCTTTTGCTTCTCGTCTTCCTCTTCGGCCCTTTCCTCGCCGAATGGAAAACAAACAAACAAAGAAGATGACTCTGTGCTTCATTGCAGCGGTGAAGGAGAAGATCGGGGGGAGAATGTGAGGAAGAGAAGAACGACAAGAACAACAACGAAGAAGAAGTGATTCGTGCGCAGGAGAAGAACAAACAAACAAAAACCCCCACCCCACCACCACCAAAACAACAACAACAACAAATGTGGCTTACTGGTGGAGTTAGTGGTGGTGGTGGTGGCGGCAATGCAACGCGCCGCTGCGGCCTCGGGGGAACAAACAAACAAACGCAAATAAAAACCACACAAAAGAAAAGCAAAGCAGAAAACAAAAACAAAAAAGAAAAAACGGTGTTGTTCGCGTGTGTCGGTCTGTTCATCGGCCTGCACATCTGCACGTGTGTGTGTGTGTGTGTGTGTGTGTGTGTGCGCGCGCAGGGATGGGTCCCTCGTTCATGTTATCTCCTGCAGCAAGTGGGGTGGCGTGTGGGGTGGGGGGTGGGAGGGGAGTTGTAGCCGGCCATCGCACGCACGCACGCAATACGGCGCTCTTGTCTTCCCTCACCGCAGCTCCCGCTGTGTGTTATACGAATATATATATACATGAATATATATTCATTTTTATACTTTGTTTTTGTTTTTGTTTTCGTGGTTTTAAGGTCTCGGATTCCGCCAACCTCAAAGACGCTCCAGAGGCAACACGAACAGCAAGATGGAAGAGCAAAAACAAACACAAACACAATGGTGAGGCCGACAAGAAGCACCTCTTCGCCCTATCCTTCTCACACCGTTTACACATATCCGTCATGCTAATTAATATCAACTGCTGTCCATTGCATCTTCAGTGCTCGCCGTGTACAGAAAAAAAAAAAAAAAGGTGGGGGTGGGGGGGGGGGGAGCCCCGCATACTGCATGTTAGCCAGCAATGACGTGCCGAAGCACAAAACCCCGCGCAATCGGAGCTGCCGTGTTCTCTGCCGGATATTCGAACTGCTGCGCTGCCACGTCGAACCACCGTTCACATATTTTAAGCCACCGGTCTCCATGGTATGGCGTGCGGGTGAGTTCCTGCAGCCGCTCCCGCCGCTCCATCTCCATCTCTGGCAGTGGGGTGCGGGGTGGCGGCGGCAGGCGGTGCGTGATGTCCCATTTACTGGCATAGTGGTACCACAACTCGGCGCGGCTACGCCTCGTCCCAAGCGGTACACGTGGTGGTGGGGGCGGAGGGAAAAAGTTCGCGTGAAAGTACAAGAGGTCGCTAAGAAACTCGCTTTGTGTCTTTGGTTTTCGCGCCGTCCCGGGAGAGGCAGGGCGCAGGGCGGAGGCCACAGGGACAAAATGGGTATTTGGGTGAGCGACCTGGAGGGGCGCGTTCCATGCCGTCAAGTGTGGCTGTCCATTCACGGCTGGCGGTGTGCGGCTGTCAAGGTGCCGCGGCGGGTTCCACGAGCAGCCCTGCGGTGGTGGATGAATGTGCGTATACGACTGGCCCAGAGCGTTCCCCAGGCTTCCCCCCTGCTCCTCCTTGGGCAGCTGCGGCTGACCCTCCGTGATGTAGTCTGCCAGCGACACCATCGACATGGGAAGCCCCGCCGCCGCAATGATGCTCGTTGCAAAGTCCTCTAGACTGGAAATGGGCCGAGTGGACGCGTGGTGATACTTGATGCGGCTGGCCGTGTACGTGCCGCTCTGCTGCTGCTGTTGCTGTTGCTGGGGGGACGTTGGCGGTGGTGCGTGCACGGGCGCGGCCATCCCCATCTCCACCACCAACGCCCCCTCCTCCCTACTCGCGAGGTGGTGATCGGCCAAACACTCGGGCGACATTTTGGCCATACCGCCAGTTCTGCAGCCCTTATCATTGGTGCTCTTGTTCATTTTAATGTTCATGTTTTCGGTGCCGCTGAGAGTCGTTGTCGTTGTTGTTGTTGCAACGGCAGCTTGATTGCTTGATTGCTTGAGCACATCTAAAAGTGGTGGATGCATTTTGGACTGAGAAGTGGCAATGCTCCCCTCCGTGCCCCACACCCTGCTGCGATCGTACACCGTCAATGGCGTCGCGATGGACGGCGGGTCCTCATTGTTGCCAGTGCTAACGTTTCGGCATATGTCGTCGTTGGATTCGTCGTCCCCCCAAACGCTGCTGGTGGCTGCCCAGTCGGAGACGGGAAACGGCGGAGGGTACTTTGGGGTGCGCACCTGCCCGGGCAGCAGGCTGCTCTGCCTGTCACCGAGCTCCATGGGCAGGGAAGTTGTGCGAATTTGCAGCTTGCTGCTCGACTCCACCCCCTGCGCACTCGCACTTGCCATCGCACACACTACCGAACCGCCACCGGCTCCAATTCAAACTGAGCGCCTCCTTCCCGCCGCTCCACGTCCTCGGCGTTGCTGTTCTTCTTGCTGGTTGCTTTGGTGCGGTTGCTTCACAACTCACCCGTGGGGGTGGGTGCAAAAATCAACCAACCAGCGAACAAGAGAAACACATCAGAAAAAGAGAGAGAAAAGAAAAAAAAAGAGCAAGTGCGTGTGCGTGTGCGTGTGGGGGGCGCAATGAAACGCGGTTTAAAATGCTACCGCCAGTGTCATTGCCGCTGTTGCAGCGGCTTGAGAAATCACGGGAGTACAACGTGATAAGACACACACACACACACTCACTCACTCACGGATTATTTAAAAATTCACTTACGCAACAGGGCGGCTTCTCCCACCACCCCCCTTCATCATTGCTGGAATGCGCCAGGCCTCTCAGAGCGGCATTGCATCCATCGTCGTGGCGCGTCCTTGGCAGTTCGCGCTGCAGACATACGAGAGCGTAATGGTGGCACCATCAGCAACGTCCCCCATACGCCAGGCAATGACGGCACCCGCAGCATCCAGTGAGAACACCATGCGGCCCACGCACTGTATTGCCTTCAAGCGTGTCGCATGGCTCATCGGGTGCGACACCGGCTGCTTCTTCTCGTCATCAACTGCTGGGGCATCCCCCAGCGGGGTGTGCGTGACAATCTGGTGCAGCCGCACGTCCTTTTCCGTCCACGGCCCGCGGCAGCCCAGCAGCACGCCAGACTCATTCCCAAAGATCATAGTCTCGTCGTCAATGAACGAAAAGACGTGCAGCTCCTCATGCGGCTGCGGCGACGCGGCACAATAGCGTGCCACCAACTGCGTGGTGGCCGTTTCGTACACTGCGAACGCATGGCTGGACAAAACTGTAAAGTACCGCCCATTCGACGAGAATCTCACATCACGGGGATCGTCGCGCCGCTCTAACTTGGCGCGCTTTGTGCGCTGCACATCCTCTTCGCCATTCCCCTTCTCGCCATCGGTTGCGGCAAGGGAGGTGTTGTAGCGCCACTTGCTCAGCAGTCGGCCTTTGGCGAGGTCCATCGCAACGACGTAGCGGTCAGCGCCAACTGTGATGGCGAGCGTACCTTCGCTTCTCGGATGCAGAGCAATGGCCGAGATACTCTTCTCGTGCAGCGGCAGTGCAAGGCTCACGGACCAGTCACGGGTTCTGTACATGACGAGCTGCCCATCGGCGCAGCCGCACAACATGTGCTGCGAGTTGGGGGTGAAGAGGAGACAGCACACCTCGCCGGGTGGCGACACGTAACCAAGGTCGGCGAGACGCAGACTCATACACGCACCAGCAGCGCGCAACTTTGCCTGTTCACCTGCCGTGACGCGCTGTTGGCCTTTGTTCGTGAAGAGAAACACGCGCTCGTCGGTGCCAGATGAGGCCATGTACCTGTCGCCTACAGCCACGCTCTTGATGCAGCCCACGTGGTGCTTGATTGAAAAGAGCATCGTGAACTTGTTACGTCGAAACACGAGTCCTGCCATCACAGAGTGATACGTGCCAACAACGAGGAGGGCATTGCGGCAACTTGCATCCTCGGCTGCCCCTTCGCCCGCAGGCAATGGGACATTTGCCTTCCTGCTGCGCTGGGCACGGAGCATGCAAGTCGTGGTGCGGCTCCAAAGTAACTCTGCAGGGAGGAGGGAATGGTGGGGGAGGGGTGGTGGTTTGGCACGAGAGGGGCATGCGGCAAGGGAGAGAAATGCAGAGGAGCAGTAGAAGCACCAGCGACGAGGAGGGCACACACACACACACAAAAAAAAAAAAAACATGGAGCAAACACACGCGCAGCATCACCCCAGACTCCGACCGTCTCAACATGGACGCAGACCGCCTTCTGTGGGTCCACAATCCTCACAGCCGGGAAGCTACGCCTCGGTTGCTGCAACAACACACGGCGATGTGTGTGTGTGTGTGTGTGTCCCTCCGTGGGCAGCACGTGATTTGCGGCGTTCATGGAAACATCATCGGCACCACTCCCATCGCTAATCACACACCGTGTCCAAATTAAGCAGCAAAAAACAAACAAACAAACAAACAAACGAAAAAAAAAAAAAAAAAAAACCGCGGCGCTTCCCCCGGAACGCAAACGCAGAGGGAAGGAGAGTTGGGGGGGGGGGGGGGGGGCGGGGTTGTGTGGCGCCACACACCCGTCGTACTCTCCAACTCCTTGAGAGCAATTAAATGTCATTGCGGACCGCCAGTTGCCCCCTGCCACGGAGAATTGCCCATTTCCTCGGCAGGCTCACACCGCTCGCCCCGCTGCATGTGCACTCTGCAGCACAGTTGTCGTGGATATCTTCGTACTGCCCGTGTGGGGGAACTTCGTGACGTTGTTTTCGATGCACTTCTTATCGAGGAAGCCACAGCCGGCGTTCCTTCCCCAGCCCATCCACTCCGCCATACCGAAATTCGCCCGAAAGTACCCGGTATCTTCGAAAGCTGCCAGCGTCAGTGCCGTGTAGTACGCGCCGCCTGTTTCGTCGAGGTACGCACTCATCAGCTCGTCCTTCGCGTTGCACCGCTTCCAGTGCGACGACGACCAGTTCTCCACCTCGTCCTCCAGCTCCATGCCCTGCGCCGTGCTGCAGTTGTAGTACCAGCGTGCTGCCCACATCGTCCTCCTGGCGGTCACCATATTCACCCAACGGCGAGTGGCCGTCTTCCCTGTCGTCATCATCCCACGCGCTGCCATGCGCTTCACGTCAAAGCCCAATGCATGCGCGATGCCGTGGGCGATCATGCGCACATACTGCCTTGTCGCAACAATGTCTTCAGGATGAAGATTCATGACGGCGGAGGTTGGCCGACCGTTGTCGTCTGCCTCTGAGCACACCACTACAAAGGAGCTCAGTGGCTCGCCAGTCACGTACAGCACAAAGTCAGCGCCCAAAACGCCGACGCTTTCGTGGCCGGCGGGAAGCTCGACATGCGTGTAGCACACCTCCGAAATGAATTGCATGATCGCCAGACCGCCCACCACAGGCTTGACGAGCAGACGATCCGTGTGCAGCTTCACCGCGGCGGGGATAAGTCGCTTCACGAGGATGTCCATTTTCTCGCTCGTCAGCGCCCTCCCGGCGTGGCAGCTGCGGTCCTCTGCAGATCTTCCACCGACACGTGGATGCGAATGGGCTTCCAGGTTTCCCTATCATCATCATCATCATGATTGTCACCGCTGGCGCCACCGTAAGCCTCCTTCGTGCCTTCACCTCTCTGTGGCACCGAAGCAGGCGGCGTTAGAACTGTTTGACTCGGAGCATCTTTGAAGATACAACGGCCGCCACGAAATGTTGCGCCGCCAGAGGCGCAGTGGAGTAGCAGTAGTATTACTGGTGGTAGCAGTAGCGGCCGTAGAGTGACGCAGGGAGCTGCATGCATCTCGGCCAACCGCGCAGTTTATGGTGTTGCTGCCGACGCGGGAGACTTGAACAGGGTGCACGGCAAGAAGAGACGCTATCCGCGAGGCAAGCAGGCAGAGAGCTGCGAGGGAATTCCTCGCGAGGGAAAAGTGGTCGAAGGTGGACGGCGGCCCAAAGCTGCAGCAGCAGAAAAGAATAGAAAAGGAACAAAAGGCGGACGTGGGCGGAGAGAAGAAATCGCCCAGCGACGGTCAGCCAGAAACAACAACAGCAACAACAACAAAAGAACAATAAACAATCAAAACGAGTCTGTCGCTCCACACGCGGAGACAAACAGGGAGGGGAGGGGGCGTCAGAGGAGATCGGACGGAAGACAAGAACCACAGCGACAGACAGAGGCGAGCGAAAACGACGTGTAGAGGCAACATTGTGATGGTTGAGGCAGCGCCGCAGCAGCCCCGCCATTCACGGGTTTCGTCCCACACCGCTTGGGGCGCGAACATCTGCGTTCCTGCCACAGACGAGTCTCGCCCCAACCAAACAACAACAACAACAACCACGCAAGAGCCCTCAGCTGCAACGTGCCCTTTGGACGTCAATCGGCCGACGCAAACGATCAAACAAAACGGATCCAAAAGAAACCACCACCACCACCACCCCCTGCGCCTCTTCAGCGAATCCGCCAGCACGCCGCATTACCGATCAGTTTTCCGCTCCGTTGCCGCATCGCATCCGCACGTGCTGTAGAGTGCAGGAAAAGCACCATCTACAGAAATGAATGCATGTCGCCTCGCGTCGTAAGGCTCCTTACTGGAAGATGTGGCGCTCCGTCGCAGGGTGGAGTGACGAGACAGACGCGGCAAATGCAGAGAGGGAGAGAGAGGGGTGGGTGGGCGGGAAAGAGATCGCTGCTGTGAGAAATGACCAGAGCACAAGTGAGCCAATCCCTGCAGAAGCAAAAAACAAACAAACAAACGAGAATTAATAGCAACCCACGAGACCGATAGGCAGCGGTGCAACACTCGTGCCCGTTTCGCTAAAGGAGCTCATTGCGGCATTCCACACGCTTATCCATATACACAAACCCCGACCACCACACCAAAGGGAGTGGCAAGGCATCATGTGATACCAAATGCCCGGGCGCACTCCTTCAAGTGCCACTTTTCACATCGAAGAGGCACACGAGAGCAACACGATGGACTCTGCCGACATCGGCGCCGTCGCTGCAGGGCTGCAGTGAGTGTCTCATCCACGGCAGCGGGTGCAATGCCACCGTTCATATGCCTCGGCATAAGCCCTGCAGCTTCCACACTTTTTTTTTTTTTTGCTTCTAGCGACGCGTTGCAGCATGGCGTAGAGAACACGCCCGCGCACCTAATGCTGCCTTGCGCAACAGGGAGCATTTCGCCAAGCTCCTCTGCAACAAATCTTCTGCCGTTATTGAATGCCCGCGCAAATCTATTCGGACGTGTGAAGCACTGGTTGCCCCGCGCTGCTGCCTGTGCGGCACTTGTGTGTATAACGAGATCCTCGTGGAGCTTTTCGTATCGGCGCAGAGCAGAAGCGACGGCGGCGGGGTTGTTGTACACGCACGCACGCACACACACACGCATGTGTTTAGTTATGTTCATCCCATCATTCGTTGTGCGCTTCTTCTGTGCAACGATCATTCCTTTTTTGTTTTTAACCCCCCCCCAAAAAAATTTTTTTTTTTTTTTCTGAATTCTTCTGTCTTTGGTTCAGGCTTTCCACTGGGATCTCTAAAGGCGAGGTGGAGCCACATGAGGGCGGCGGGACCCGAATGGAGATTTCGACCAACGGAGGCGACCCATTCATGCACACAGCAGCAGGGATGGATGCAACTTTTTCTCCACGATCCACCGTTCTATTGCCCATTCCCCGCAACACACACACGCACGCCTGTGCCCTGCGCGCGGCACCACCATGACACCCCTCGTCATGCGTCGCGGATCATTTCTAGGCTCGTTTGCATTAACCAGAGACCAAGTTGTGCGCACACAGAGGCATCAGTCAGTGTGGGATTGCCGGGCTGACGCACGATGCCTGGCAGAGATCGGCACCGTTCGCCACCGTATCCACCTGGATCGTGGTGTGCCCAATGCCAAAGAGGACTTCGCATATGTACTGCGCCTTTCGCAAAGCCGTCTCTGCGTCATCGGCGACGAGATGAACGGAGAGCGCGATATAATCGGATGATAGTGACCAAACATGCAGGTCGTGTACACTCACGACTCCATCGATGCTCAGCAAGGCATCGTTGAGGGAGGCGTAGTTGACACCCGGCGGTGTACTCTCCATGAGGATGCCGAGCAGGTCGCTGAGAAGCGACTTTGTCATGTAAAGCGTGATGATGGCGAAGAGCAGCGAGCAGAAGGGGTCTGCGATGTTGTAGATCGAGTGGCGGTACGATGCCACGCCAAAGGTGAGCCTGTTGGCAACGTAGATGAGGATACCCGCAAGGATCACCCCAATGGACTGGACGCAGTCGCCAAGTGCGTGCAGCAGCGCTGCATGAACGGCAAATCCCTTTTTGTTCTTGTCCTCCTCCACCCTCTCCGTCACCATCTTCTTCTTCCCCTTCGCCTCTTTCTTTTCCTCGTGCGTTGCGTTGGCCCCGTGGCTGTGCCCGTGAGCACCATCGTCGTCTGCGTCATCGTGGCTGTGCAGCTGAACATGTGTACTTTCATCAGCGTGCACGTGGCCGTGATCGCCGTGGTCGTGCACGTGATTGTGGTGGTCGCCGGTTTCCGCATTGCCGTGGCTGTGGCCGTGCATGTTGCCAAAATGGCTGTGCCCATGTGAGCCGCCAAAGTACAGAATGGCCGCACACGCAATGTTCACCATCATTCCCAAGACCCCTACAAACATCATGATGGGTGAGTCAACCTCCCTGCACACCCACTCCGCACTCACCGCGGACCGCTGCTGTTGCATTGCCGGCATGCGGCTGCACGCCACAACATCCCAGATTCGCGTTAGCCCCTCAATGACAATCCACACAACCAGCGCCCAGATGGAGAACACCGACACGAGTGTGCCAATCACCTCCGCACGGTGCCAGCCGTAGTTGTACTTCCCGCACGACGTCTTGGAGGCAGCCTTGAGACTCATGATGCTCAGTGCATAGGCCCCAACATCAATCAGCAAGTGCGACGCATCCGTCAGGAGCGCTAGAGAGTGAGCAAAGACGCCACAAAAGAACTCCAACACCATGAACACAAAACAAAAGATGAGGGCACCGAAGAGAACCATCGACTCCCGCTGCCGACGCTCCTCCGTGACGGTAAGCACTTTTTCAATAGCGGCGCGCTCGTTTGGCGTTGGGCTGAGGGTCATCCGCCGCATTGCCGCGCTGTAGTCAGCGGGGTGCGTTTCAGCCGAGTGAAGGAGCGCCTGCGCCTCCCCCGACATCTCCATGCGGCTACCGTCTCGCACCTGCCAGCGGCAGCAGTGATGTTTTGCGAGAAGGCCTGCAAATTTAACACTCGAGCAGCCTCACCACCACCACCACCACCACCACCACCACCACCTCTCTCTTTCTCTCGCTCTCTCTCTCCCCGTCACCGCTTCTGTATGATGTTGCGTGCGAGCCCGTCTGCTTCACACGCCCTCAGCACGGACACAGACGCGTCGCAGTCTTCTTTCGTCAGCTTATGTACTCTTCTGTGTTTCCTTCTCGCCTTCGATTTCCCGTTGCGTGCCTCCACCACAGAAAGACGGAAAGTGATCCACACCTTTTTTTTTTTTTTTTGCTTGATCGGTTTGGTTCCTTATCGTTCTGTGCACGACACCTTGCGCCCGGGTTTCACGCCGCACACAGACAGACAGACAGACAGACAGTCAGACAGAGACAGAGTGACGTCATGTTGGTCCAACCACATAACCACACGGTAGCTGATCGGGGCATCAGCAGCGGTGTGGGGACGAAGCGAAAGAGGAGGAGCTGAGAACACCCGCAGCGACACAAGAGACCGAAATACGCGCCGCTACTCCGCCAGCCGAGAGCATCCGGCACACCAGTGGCTGAAGGCATTACCGCAAAAGAAAAGACAACAACAACAAAAACAACACACACACACGCACACGCACAAGCAACAAACATGCAACACCAACAGGCCCTGCGCAGTTCCAGAGATGAACGCCACCGTCTCATCGGCCAATAGCGTGTCACCTCACACGCTCCCATTCGCTCTGCTGCGGACACGCGCCCACTCC
>JASANX010000794.1:0-25091 GCA_030849745.1 Trypanosoma scelopori
CGCATGAACTGGTAGTGTTTCCGCTTTTCCCGCTTTTTTGTTTTTGACGTTGGAGCGAGCTCTTTGATCGTCACCGCATGTGACATTTATTTACTTGTTTCTTTTTAAACAAAAAAAAACCTTGAAGGGGTTATTCTCTTCGGAGTCTCCTCTTTATTTTTGATGTTTTTTTTTTTTTTTTTTTTGCCTCACAACCACTGCTGCTGCTGCTGTGGCGGCGGTGGCAAGTGTTGGTGAGAATGTGGTGAAAACGAACGCCATGTGTGGTCTTTGTCTATCTACGTCCCCCCTTTTCCCTCTTTTTTTTTCTTGAATTTGTTTACTCTCTCTCTCTCTGCGCGTGTCGTGGAGGGAAAGAGATGGGCGATAGCGACAGCGATGATGACTTATATGATCCGGCAGGGTGTGACGTTGTAGAGACGGCGGTGAAGATGGAAGAGGCTTCTCGTGTGGAGGGCGCTTCGGTGGCTCCGTTGTTGGCTGGAGACTCGGCAACGTCAACCTTCCCTCGATCCGTTCCCCTGATGCCAAATAATACGGCTGTACCACCATCGCTGCCATTTTCGACCGCGAACTCCTTAAAAACGGGATCGGCACCTTCGTCACTGCACTTGGAATATCTTCTTTCTGGCGTAACCGGCCGCGTTCGTTCCGTTTGCCTTAATCCTGTCGGTTCCACGCTTTGTGCGGGCGGGGAGGGTGGAACCCTCTGTATGTGGGATTTTGCACTCCCGTTGGACAGCCGTGTGGTGAAGCCGACGCGCGTTCTCACACCATTTCCGAACCGTATCTCAGGGTTTCAGCCAATCGTGTCTGTGCATGCAGCCTGTGACGGATCGCATTTTGTCGCCTGCCAAGATGGCGACTCTCCTGTTCTGATTGCTGCCAGTGGCAAGCAGTTGGGGTATTGTGCAATGGGGGAGCGTGGTATGGTGGATGTGGTCAAGTGTAAGGGTCATCGGGCTCCTGTGACCTCCTCAGCGCCATCCTCTGCGGACAATTCGCGTTTTTTTACCGGTTCACAGGACGGAACTGCTCGAATGTGGGATGCGGCAACGTTTGATCGTCATTCCGTGTACGCGGTGAAGCACGGGACTGGGCAGCTTCTAGAGAATGTTGTAGTGGAGGCTGTCATTCCTGTTCTTAGCACCAGCAGCAACACGTCTGTGTTTGCCACCGGCGGAGAAAACGGCTTCGTTCAGCTTTGGGACACACGACAAAAGTACCGACCAGGAGGGGAGCTCTCCTCGATGGATTTTTACAGCAGCAAGGCGGATAATAACTGCAAGAAGAAGGTGGTGGGGGATGAGCTGTTTTTTGAGGAGAAGCATGTCGGCGGCATGGTGGAACCCGACCCTTCTTGCCCGCTGCTCTGCGTGAGGTGCGGCTCTACGGTGCGTGTGGTGGATCTGCGCAAGCTGGGAAAGGGTGACGCGGTTGACGATGTTTGCCCGTCACTTACGGGTCTCCCATTTTCTACAGACACAACACCTATGGTGGCATGCACAAGTGCTCTCTTCTCCAGTGAAAAGCCATCGTTTATGACAAGTACAAGCCGCTCAGGGTATCATCACGTGGTTGGTGGTCACGTGGTGCAGTTTACCTACCTAGACGGGAGCTTTCAGCCAATGATGGTCTGGCGGCCAGGGGCATCGGAGGACGACGTGCTTTCTGTCACCATCGACGTGCGGCAAGGACAGCTGTTCGCGGGGATGCAGAATGGCAAAGTTGCCGGACGCATTCGGCGACACGGAGTAGACGTGTCAACGAGTAGTGGCCCAAACATGCAAACGTGGCTCGCAACACGGCCAGAGCGTGAAATGTGTTTGGCATGGAGAAAGCGTCATAGGTCGAACATGGATGAGGATGACGAATGCAACGAAATGGCATTCTTGTCTAAAACAGGTTTTAAATGATACACCAGACTCAATTGTTTTCGACCCTTGTTTGCTTTTTTAATTCTTTTTTTTTTTCCTTTTTTTTTCCGTCTTGTTTCGGTCTCTATTGCCTCCCCCCCCCCCCCCTGTCCTCCTCCCATTGATTTGTTTCCACCTTCTTTTTCTGCTTTTTTTTTTTTTATTCTTGTTGTTCTTGAGGGGTGCTGCTGGTGAGTGGCCTCGCTGAGGTGGTGATTCTGACGGGACGGCCATCTAGGAGGAGGGAGTGTGGGGGAATAGCGGAAGGAAGGCAAAAGGCTTTTTAGTTTTCTCCACCTCGCTCGCTCGCTCGCTCTCTCTCTGCCTGCCTGCCTGCCTGCGTGCACGCGTGTCTGTGTGTTTGTGTGTTTGTGCGTTTGCCTGCATGTCAGAAAATCGGATCTGCATGAGTGATACCCACGCTGTTGGTGCCTCCCGTATTTCCGAGGCGGTGTTGGGACCACCACCGGGGTACGATGATATTTGCCGCTTCATCGCAGAGTACTCCGGACGGCTGCCTCGCAATGCATTTGTGGGCACCGCACCGTACGAGTACTCTGGTTGCGACTACGCGCTCATCTTGTACGCCATCATGCCCAGTAAGTGCATCGATCTCTCGCGCTTGTGCTGGTCCACGACGCCTCTCCCAGCACAGCTGGAGGCGAACATAGCCGTGTTTTGCGAAGCAGCTCGTGGGCTGCAACTGAGCGACGCTCCAACATCTTTGTTGCACCCATACCATCTTCGATCTACGCCGTCGTGCATCGTGCACCACATTAGGGTGCAGCATTGGCTGCTCGTTTTGTCGCAGCGTTTTGTTCCAGATAAGGGGTTTGATGCCGCCACGTTGCGGATGACGCTGCGTCACGCTCAACTCGGTGAACCATACCTTACATTTCCTGTAAAAGCAGCAACAGTTTCGTCTCCGTCACCATCACCGTTGTTGTCGTCGTCATCATCTTCTGTGGGTGTCAGCACCATGGAAGCGCTTTTGTTTCGCCCGCTGCACTGCCTCACCCTGTGGAGGGTGGCAGGGATCGAGCCCAAACCATCCCGTAGTGCACTGCTAGAGACAACAGGTGCGAAAACAGGAGCACTGGATGGCAATGGTGAGGCGCAACAGGTTTCCTCAAAGACTTACCCCCGTCCATGGCGTACGGCAGTAGTGGCAACCACTGTGAAACCGGCGACCGCTTCTCGACCTGGGCGAAAAGCGCAGTCGGTGCCGCAGAGCACCGGTTCCACGACACCCACCGTGTCGACAAGCAAGGAGAGTCTGGCTGTTCAATGGGGTGAATTGGAGGGCCGGCGCCTAAAGCTCAAACGAACGCTTGCGCACGCCCGGCACACCGCTCAGTCCATGCAGTTTGAGGTTGGAACCATCGACTTTGATGCTATTCTTACCATTCTGCATCAGAGATGCGCGTGATGTGATCATCCTGGGGATGGCGGCAGGTTGAGGTATCTGTTTGCTTTCTCTCTCCCTCTCTCCCTCTCTCTCGCTCGCTGTTTCGCTCGTGGTTGATGAAAAAAATTTTTGTTCGTTTTTTTTTTTTTTTTTGTGTGTGTGTGTTAACCACTGAGTGAGAGGGACGAGAATGCTTGCGTAGTGTATGCCATGTCATGCTGCACTGCACTGCACGTGCCTCCTTCCTCCTTTTCTTCATCATCATCATCATCAACATCAGACTCCCTTCACCAGCGGCTAGACTCTCTTCCAGCAGTTTTTTTTGTTACTGCTATTATTGTTGTTGTTGTGGTTGTTATTTCTCTTGTACTTTGTCGTCGTCTTGATGCTGCTGCTGCTGCTGGCTGCTGGCGGTGGTGGCGGCAATCATTATGACGGGGTCGTACGGTGTAGGCGTCATGCCTTTTTTTTTTTTGTTCTCTTTCTGTGTGCGTATTTCATTTTTCCTTTTTTTTTGCCTTCCTCTCCGCTTCTTTCGTTCATTCCCCGTTTTTTGTTTTTGTATTTTATTGCCCTGACTTTGTGTATATGTGTGTGTGGGGGGTGGGGGAGAAACACGCTCGGCAACTAGATGCGGTCCCGATTCGTGTCCCTCTGCCGTCCGCGACGGTGGAGTCACACGAGCTGCAAGGAGGATGGTGGAGATGACAGGGAGGCAAAGAGTGACGCCGCTGCCGCTGCCTTTCCTCCTCCACCATCGTGCATCGAGTGGAAGGATCTGCGCTCTTGCGAGTGGCTGCATCTTCACCCAGTGGAAAAGTGGACCACACTTGTCGACCTGGGAAGGCGTATACCCCTTCTTCTTGAGAGGGCGTCCCCTGATCCGGGAGAGCAACACAAGAGAATCACGGCAAAGTTCGCCCTTCGCGTGCTTCATTGGTGGCGGCCGTCGGCGAAAGGAGCGCTGCATTTTGGCGATGGCAGGCGGGCGCCAATGTCGCAAGAGTTGCTCGACATACACCGTCGTCTGGTTCAAGAGCTGCCGTACTGCGTACGCTTGAAACTTTGTTTATCCTTTTTAATGTGGGTGCGCTCCTTGCGAGATGTACAGGACACAATTGCACGCCTTCGACTACCCTACGCTAATACGCGTCGTGTGCAGCAAAGTGCCGTTGCGGATGTCTTTCCTACACGCCTTTCGGAATGGTCTATCGATCCCTTCACCACAGTGGCTGTGCAGATAGACCCCAGCCTAAACGGTAGCGCCGAGCAGGTGCCGGCACCTCATGCTTGGCGTCCTGATGGGGCTATCGAGAATGAAAGAGGGAACACGAGAGCAGAGAGAAACGACAGAAGAAAAAGGTGTGGCGCATCAAAAAGATCGGAGTTGACTGACAGCGTCAACGAAGTCATTGGCGATGATAGCTACACTGGTGAGCGAGGGCGGCAGCGATGGCGGCAGCGTGCACTTCAGAATCCGATGAAGGTACTGCGCGAGGTTCAAGGGATACACGCAAGGCCGAGTGATGATGACCGGTTGGCAGAACAGGTAACAAGGCGTACCTACCGCTCGCTGCAGCAGTCTCCATCTACACAGGTGGCAGGCCCCGCTGTCTTGTCGTCGTCGCATTCATCATCATGGGCTGTGAACGATGCTCTCCGAGCTGCTATACCCTCTCCGCTAGCCGTCGATCATGAAGAGGACGAGCGGTACCACCACAACTTTCTGCGTGGTGAAGGTTGCCCGCTTGGTCAGAATGCGCGGCTGATGAGCACGCCTATTCACATCGCTGTGCCGTCTGTTGCGGACACGCTTGCCCTGACACGCTATTTTGTGATGGCTCACACAGCAGTCTTGTCTTCTCTCTTTGTGGAGGGTCGCACAGTGCGCTTCACAACAAACCACTCCCTGTTGCTGGAGTATGTGACATTCTTCTTTAAAGAACTCATTGAGGACGGCTGGATCGGTGCATCCCTCTGCAAGGAGGGCAGACGTCCCTACATGCCTCTCTGGTCGACCATGGAGAACGTGTTGGTGGTGATGCCACCGGCAGATGGTGCTGCATTCAGCAGATACGAGCTTCGCGATGCTGCATCTCTTATTCTTGAGGCTGCCCCCTGCTGCGTCATCATCGAGGCGGCACCGCGCGATCAGCAGCGGCATTATAGCAAGGATCTCATGGAGGAGGTGGAGAGACAGCAGACGGTGGTTATAGCCACCGAGACGAAGGCTCCCTGGCGGATATCGTGGGTTCCTATATCTTCCTCTGCCACGTTTGTTTCTGCTGCTGCTGCTGCTGCTGATTCTGCCTTCCCGGGTGCAAGCGTCCATGGCACATTCGGTGGGTTTCAGTCCGCCGTGAACGAGATCTTGCGCCAGTTTCATGCTGTGACGTTTCTGTATACACCTTCCAACTGCCGGTTCACCCCCCGGCAGGCACAGGAATGGTGGTGGAATGGGCTCCCACCTGGCGTGCACGTTGTCAGCGTAAATAGCCACGCGCTGGACCTCCTGTACTACTTTCCACAGGCTCCGTTTCTTCGAAAGAAGTTCGGCAATGCATTCCGTTATCGCGCGGTGCGGCGCGTGTTGGTTGGCAAAAACGTATATGGAGGGCGGGAGGACTGCATACGTCAGTTAGTGCACCGTTGGTGCTGCTGGCGCAGATTGCCTGAGAGGGGTTTAAACAGCTGCATGGCGGTGGGGGACAAGGCACGGGTATTGTCGAATAACCACCACCCTGCTGTAGACCATGACAAGGCGCTGGATGCATTGAAGTGGGAGCGTACAATAGACTACCTGGCGAACCCTGGTAGAGTGACTTGGCTTGCCCTGATGGCAGCGAAGCTGTTCCACGTGTAATGGACGGGTGGAGCTTCAATGGCCAATGTAAAGGGATGTGTTTGTCTGTAATGTGGTGACTTGTTACTCTGCGAGTTGTTGACACTGTTCTCTCCTCTTTTCCCCCTACTGCTTTTGTCTCTCCCTCTCTTCCTTCTTGTTTTTTTTTTTTTTGTTTTGTTTTGGATTGCATCTGTGCATTTTCTTGGGGGTTCATCTTGTTGCATCTTAGTGCTGGTGGCACGTCTATCGGTCATATAATGCGGTGTGTCACTTGCTTATCTGTCAGCGAGGCGGAAATCGACGGGAACAACAAACGCAAGGACCTCATTTCATGCACACGCTGCAGAAAGCCGTTGTATTGCTCTGTGTCATGCGCAGAAATAGGCTGGTCTGGACACCGCTTCTCTTGCCTTGCCTTGCCAAGCCAAGAGTCTGGTGATCTGCTGCTGAGGTGCCAGAGCCAGAGACAGAGACAGAGGCAGCGACAGCAGCAGAGCTGGATCTGGTTCAGCAACCTGCTTCGGCGCTTCTGCGTCACAGATGAGACAGTGCCGTCCTCCAAAGACATCCTGTACCTCCTTGAAGCGACTTCCCATATGGATACTATGAGTACCTACGCAACCGATGAGAACATAATTCGCCGAGTCGAAGAGGTGCTTGGCAATCTGGACACCGCACTGGGGAGAGTTGTGGGGACTTTGGAGGTCATCAGGTTTGTGCTGCTTCAGGCGAGGCTTCTATCGATTTTTCTTCGCGAACACGATAAGGCATTGGGTGTGGTAAGGCGGGCTCTCGCATGGCTCACATTGGGCCAAACATTGGAGGACTCTGCTGCATGCAGAGCTCTTCTGGAGGAGGAGCGCATGAGTGTATGGACACGCAAGTATCCAAAAGTTGTAATGAGGGCCGGCATGACGCCCCTCTCCTCGCAGTGGATTGCGTGCGGCGAAGTGGTGGCGCGGGATACGGTGCCACTATTGGTCTGGCGGGCCAGTAACTTCCCCACTGCTTTGTCCTCCAGGCAATCAGTGGCATACGACGAAGGACTGCGAGCCATGCGTGACGCCTACATGCACCTTCGCGACACGCATTCTGCAGTTGGTGCTCTGGCAGACGGTGGGGACAATCTTACGATGATGATGATGGGGACGACGACGACGATTCCTGCCCTCTTCCTCTTGCTGCAGAGCGGCGAGGGGCTGCCGTTGGTACAACACGCCAGTGCTGAGGTAGTCGCATCGGCGGCAACGCACCTGAGTGCACTTGGTGAAATTCCGCCTCCCTCTTGGCTGGTGCAACTGTTTTTCACAGCGATGCTCTCTCGGCGTCGACTTGGGAAAGACATGTTGGGTCTGTTTGATTTTGCTTCGCGTCTCCGCCACTCTTGTGCCCCTAACTGCATATGGGATTACAAAACGGGTGAGGTGCGGGCCTTGCGCGTTATCGCACCTCACGAGCCATTGACGATGGATGTGCTGTGGGAACCTCTTGCAGAGACCGCATGCTACACAATGCTCAAGCTTCCCACATGCTTAAGACAGGAATCTGTTCAGGCTAGCATGGGGTATTTGTGTGCGTGTGATAGATGCACTGGAGGATCGTTGCATATCCCTCCCCCGTACGACTTAAATTTTGGAAAACAGGAGGAGGTGGGAGAACTTGATATGCGTGGACTGGACTCTATGCGGGCCTTTCCATGCCCCCTTTGTCGTGGCAAGGAAGGCTGGCGGTACAGGCGGCAGCACAGAGAGGGACAACGTCAAAAACAACAACAACAAGAGAAGGGCGTGGTACCAGAGGATTCAAACGAAATGATAGTGCAGTGTCTACTCACACCATATGAGCCTTGGGTTTGCCTCTGCTGTGGGGAGCACTGGCGAGACAGCGAGATGCCACTGGAAAAGGAGAAGAGGCTCTGTCGCCAGGCAGAGCGCTTGGCAGTTGTTGCAGCGCGCGGCTTCTGCGGACGGGCCTTCTTTGGGGAAGTAAAAGTTCTCATGCAAGACGTTCTTGACGTGTTTGGGCACCAACACCACAGCACTTACCTCCTCGCATGTGAGTCATTGGTGTACTTCTATCGCTACGTTTCTAACAGATTTCCCCCACCAACGGGTCTTCTTGCGCAAACGTACACCGTCTCTTGGTGCCGAAAATGGATTGCATGCGCGCAGAAGATGCGGCTCCCAAATGACTGTCCGCATGTGTACTCGATGTTTATTGTGGATACGGCGCTCTCCCTACAAAGCGCATCACTACTACTTGAGAAAGTTGTCCTCCTCCGCCACGCTGAAGCGCAATGTCCCATCGTCGTTACGCATGGCGCAACAAGTCCAAAAGTGGCGGCTGTAGCAGCGCTCCTCTACGACGAGTCGAGCCCGACATTCACAAGAATAGCCCAACTGCCGTCCGCCTTTACAGAGTTCATCAATGCAGACGAGCACCTCATGGAGGATACACTCATTTCAAACTGGGAGTCACACCTTTTGGAGCGCGTCCAATTGGAGGTTTGCAGCAACGAGAGGCCGAGGCTACCCGCTAGCTTGGCAAACGTATTTCAGAGGCACTCGCCCATATGATCACAACAATAACAAATTGAATGTTCTGCCGCATTCCGTCTCTCTGTGAGCGCATCTCATAATACCCTGATCACATGCTTCCATAAATTTGTGCCTGCAACCAATTTGATCATCATATAAACTAAAAAGAAAAGAAACAACAGTTGATAGTGCTGCTAACAACAAAGGCCCCAGCCCCCGGATTCTCCTCCCCGCAGGTGTTGTCGGTTGGGCCAGTGGCACTGCCTCTCCCTGTAGCCCTATCTCGCAATTCCGAGAGTGTCATTTTGCTCCTGACGACGGTGTCGATGCCATGACGAGTAAGAGGTGCCGCATCCTCTTCACAAAGTGCAGAATTAACCGTCTGAGCGGCCCGCCGCTGAGATGATGGGCGTGAACTGAGCCGTCGTCACCGTCGCTGTTGGCGGTGTTGCCACTGCCACTGCCTCCCCCCATACTCCCCGCCCTCACCCTACCGTGCGCACCAGCGGACGGAGGTACGTACGCCGCTGGGCATGGACCGGTTGCCCAGCGGAGCGATTTGCCACCAAGAGCCCTTTTTTTTCCCACCGCCCCTGCAGCCGCTTGATGAGACGGACATGGTCCGTGTTTCAGACCCTTGGATTGACGTACATCATCATGTCTTCTGACGACCACGCCCCAGCCCCCCGGATTCTCCTCCCCGCAGGTGTTGTCGGTTGGGCCAGTGGCACTGCCTCTCCCTGTAGCCCTATCTCGCAATTCCGAGAGTGTCATTTTGCTCCTGACGCTTTTTTTGATTTTTTGCTTGTTTTACTGTTGCGGAGAACCTCCTTATGTTGCAGTAATCGTTGATGGTTGCGTTTTGTGGTTTCATTTTCTTTTGTTCTTTGGTGTTAAAAAAATTTTTTTTCCAGAAGACGACGGTACTTGACTGTACGTAGTGAACCTGTTGCTGTTTTTTTTTTTACATGTCGCTTTTCGATGATGATGTTAGCTCATCTACGTCGTCCTGTAGTGGGAGCGGCGAAGATTTTGTGTCCGATGGGAAGAGTCGTTGCATGGCCAACACCTCTTCTGGCATTTTTTCGTCGAAAGGGACATTTCCTACGTTGCCCAACCTTGCCCGCGGCGACGGTGCATCGCGGTTTACGTTAACTGCTGAGGAAACAAGGCGGGCCGAGGAGCGGAGGCGCATGGAGGTTGGGAGTCGCTCCCTTCTGCATGCTGGGCAGATATCTTCTGTGAACAACGCAAGTGGGGGGTCTGGGCAAGAGCCGAGCCGCTTTCACGCCTCAATTGCGGAGGCACTGCAATTGCGCAAGGAGACACGGGAGAAGCTGCTGCTTCAACGAATTAGGAAACAGCGAGAAGAAGAGGCGAACGACAATGAACTTGTGGAGAAGGACATGGATGTTGGTGTCTTTGTCACACCCCAATATCTGGAAGCGTTGAGGCGTCATAGGAGCTTGCAAGGAGCACCCAGAGCAGACGACCAGAGTACTGCAGCTGCTGGGGAGGAGGCTGATGATCCTCTTACGTCTTTCGTCGAAGAGCTGGAAGAAAAGCGCCTGGCTTTTAGGGGGTCTTCTTCGCCCACAGGAGCTGCAACTGTTATCAGCAGCGGCGGTGATGGCACCAACTACTATGATGCGAGAATGATGATGCATGTGACACGACAGAACCCTTGTTTCAGCACCCACCCTGACGATGCGCCGGTGGAGACTCAGCATGTCGCAGGGCGTTCCAAGTCTCCTCCATCATTACATGTACCCACTGCTGTGGCGTCATCGTGTGGTGGCTGTGTTGGTGAGAGTAGTGTTGATGCCACGGTGGAGGTGCCATCTCTACCGGCTTCACCCGTCGACGCTGTGCGCCCTGAGGATGTGCTTCGCGAGGCACGCGAATCCCGAAAACGCCGCCGCGCAGACTATCATTTCATGCTGGCAGCTGCAAAGAGGTTTAATATGCGGGCAGTAGAGCGCCTTGAGACCAGATGACGAAAGAAGATTATGGAATCTGCAGCGAAGGATATTTTGGTCGTCCTCGGTGCATAATTTGTATGCATATTTGCACGTTCCTTGGCTACTTTGCTTCCTCGGTTTTTTTTTTTTTTTTTGTGTGTGTGTGTCTGTCTCCTGCTTGTTGCCGTTGTTATTTCGTTGTTGTGTTTCTTATTTATTGATTTGAAAGCAGGTTCGAACTGCCTTTTGTGACGACACCACTGTTGCTGGGAGGAGGAGGAGAAGGAAGGGCGCGTAGCGAACGGCAGAGGGTCGTGGGGGAAGCCACGCAGTGATAGCAAGGAAAGGAAAGGAAAGGACGAACAACAACAACAACAACAACAACAACAGAAATAGGTGCGCCGAGGCGAGAAAAGGACAAAAGCAGAAACAAGGACCTAATATCATAGCAATTCGCAAGGGAAAGTGGAGGGGTTGTGAGGGAGAAGAGAAGGATTGTCATACAACGGTGATAAAGGGGGTTGACGGGGGTGGGAGTAAGCTGTGCATCTCGGAGAATCTTCACAACACAAGTGAAGTGGGGAGGGTGGGTGGAAAGCGGCAAATGAAGACTGCCGACGAAAAAATGACGCAAAGTCTTGCCGATACTCCAACGAGATGCTCACGCACCTCCACGCCATCCTTGAAGGCCTTGCAGGAAGGCTGGAGCCCATGGAAGGCTGGCGCTAAGGGGTCGTTCAACAGACCCGCAGTGGACCTTGAAGAAGATGGGTTCGCGAGCACGATAAATAGCATCGGTATTGTTTTTGAGGCGGAACGTGATCCCTTTACCAAGCTTGTTCATGTTCCCACTTATAACATGGAAGGTTCCACGTCATCTGAGGAGCGAACGCGCGCGTTTACTATGCTGCCGTCGGAGGGAGAGGTGGGGCAAGATCAAATGGATTGGAAGCAGCCGCGTGCTGGGGGTGTACGCACGCCAGCAAGGACCTCGAGTCGGAAATGCTACGGCTCGGAGGCGTCAGATAGCCGTCGCTGTTCTGTCTTGGACAGCTCTCAACTGCACCGACGGGAGAGTGTTCGGATGTGGAATCACGAGGGTGAACTCATTCCAGTTGACGATGTCGCAGAAAGGGGGGAGACATATTTGCAGAGCCGTCAGCGATCGTCTTTCGTGGCTCATCATCGAACCAGCAGCTCTCTCAGCAGTCGTAGCGTTGGAGCCTTGTCGCCGCAAATGTGGCGTGGTGAGGCGATTGAGGAGTCTCACATGCCGTCCCCCACCACAGGGTATTCCGTTCCTCCGAGCCACACTTCTCGAGTGGCGTGTGACGGTGCTCAAGTGTGCTATAGTGGTTTAAGCTCCCGTCGCTCCAGTGCTCTCCCCAACACGGGTTGCAAAGTCAGTGGTGTGCATGGTAATTCAAAGCTGGCAGGTGACTTTGTGAACTCGCACACGCACGGCAGTGAGCTGCACCTCCCTATGGCGGGAGGGATGTCATGCTCGGGGGGCAACTGTTTTGCAAGCACCCATGAAGGCTGTGATGGGTCAGGTGTTACCACTGCCGAACTCCTCGGAAGAATCGACTGTTTAGAGCATCGGTTGCAGTGTACGGAGGAAACCCTGCGGCAGACAGTAGAAAAGTTTGAGACAATTCAAGCAAGCATGAAGGAGCTCATTTCCGTTATGCAGAGCCATCCCAGTTCTCTGACCTTGCGGCTTGAGCCGTCAATCCCAAGCGGTGATTCAAAGACTGCAACGCGAGAGCCATCACGCGCGATGGATAACTAACAGTCTATTTGTAGAGACGACGTATATATATATATATATATACATGCAGCTGACGAATATAATGTGTTTGTTAACGTCTAGTATAGAGTGCCAATGTTGGCGCCTGTATATATATATATATATATATATATACATATATATATATCATGTACTTGAAGTAGAAGCAGAAGGACGGGGGGTGGGGGGGAAACAAAGTGACGACAATAATTAGAAACGAATACAGAAGAGTGAAATAAAAATATATTGTGCCTCGCCGCTCTATTGGGAGGAGGGGAGGGGAGGGGGCTCCCTCCGCTCGTGTTTCTTTTCTGACTTCAACCTCGAAGAGAACAGTTGACAGGAACGACAACAACAAAACAAAAAAAAAAAAAACAAAAAAAAAAGGAAATTTTCATCTCTTTTGTCTTTGCACACGCACACACCTCTTTTTGTTGTTGTTTGTTGGCCCTTCCGCCGTATTCGTGTTTGTTCACCTGTTCGACTGTTTTGCGTAGCTGTTGGATCCTTCAAGCAACGCCGCCACCTCTGCAGTGGATTGCCCACCAGTACGGCGCATGTCCATCGGGAATGTGCGAAACGATACGGATGTGCAGAAAACGAAAAATGTTTTTTTCCCCCTCCCTCCCCCTCCCTCTCACACACACTTTGTGCTGCGTTTTCTTTTTTTTTTTTTTTTGCTTTTTTTTTGTTGTTGTTGTTTGTTGATTTTGTTTTCCGAGTCTACTTTTTGTTTTGTTTTCTTTCATTGCAAGTGCTGACTGGGTGACTCCCCTCCCTTTCTTCTTCTTCTTCTTCTTTTTTTTGTTTTGCTGGCGGTGTGGTGTGGGCTGATTTGCATGCGGCCAATAAATGAGTCTGTAGAGCATAACTCGTCTGTGTGTTTGAAGGGGGAGGGGAGGGGCATTCGTATGTGTGTGCGATTGTGTGTTTGACACAACGCCATCTGTGGCTCGCTTTCCCACCACCACCACCAGCAGCAGCAGCAGCAGCAGCAGCAGCACCCCCGTCTGCCTTCCTCTCTATATTCATTTCTCTTTTTGTTTTTGTTTTGTTTTCTCTCTACTATAAACGCGTTTTAGTTTTCACGCTGAGCTCGACGATGATGATGATGGTGACGATGATGGTGGTGGTCAAGCTGAGAAAAAATGCAAAGCAGAAGGGAAGTTTAAAGGGAAGTGTTGCCAAAACGAAACAAAGCAGAACAAATTGGGAGGGGGAGGGATGTCAGCGTCGAAGAATGGGCTGAAAACGCAAGAGGAAACACAAACACACAAACACACATGAAACCCCCCCTCCCCCCCCCCAAAAAAAAAAAAAAAAAAAATTTAAGCCGAGTGCTGTCATTTTGTTGATTGCTGCTGTGGATTTTTAAAAAAGAGAGGGAAATTAGGAACGTAATTGTGTGGTTTCTCGGATCCGCATTATGCTCCTGGCAGAAGAAAGTGTGTTTCTCTTTGTGTCTGCGTGTATGTGTTGTTTCGCCTGTTCTTTGTTTTGTTTTCCTCCTCCTTCATGCAGAAGAGATTGGAGGCTTGCCAACGGGGAATGTGCAAGAGGATGCGGTTAAATGTACACGGGAGGAGGAGGAGGAGGAGAATTCCGAGGCAAAGCCCCGTTGAATGTATACTTCAATGATGTTTTGTTGTTGTTGTTGTTGTTCCTTCCCTTTCCATTCCGCATGACGTGCGTTGTTATGATGCTCTCTTCTCGTGTTTTTTATTGGATCGAGCGAGGTGAAGCCTTTGCAAGGCTCCTCGGTGGTTGTGTACACTTTAAACACCACCACCCCTCCGTCCTCTTTTCCTTCCGTTTAGAGTATGAAAAGGGCCTGACTGCATCAAGACGCATATTTGTAGAGAGAGGGGAGACACAGCGGCAGCAGCAGCGGAAGGAGAAGACGAAAGAGGGCGGTACAAGAGGCAGTGGGTGACAATGAAAGAAAAGAAAAGAAAAAAAAAAAAAAACACACACACGCACACGCACACGCACACAAGTGGTGGTGGTTGGAGAGGAGTACCAGTGGCCCCATGTGGCACCCACGAGAACAACAACGCGATGCATTTTGGAGTGCCTCATCTATAATTCACCTCGTTGTGTTTCGCCTATTCCTCGTCTCTGCTTGCTTTTCCCTCTCTTCGTCTCCACGTGCGTGTGCGGGAAACATTTTCTTCCTTTGTTGATCAAATTGTGGACTTTTGTTGCACTTTAAAATCCCCCCTCTCTACCTCTTCATTTTCTTCTTGTGTGTGTGTGTGTGTGTGTGTGGTGGTGGTGGTGGGAAAAAAAAAAAAAAAAGCGCGGGACGAAGTGGTGGCCTGGCCGGACGCTGCAGACACAGTCCTTTATTGTTCTCCCCCGAAATTCGCAGGAAAAAACACGGCTGCACGGGGTACAGAAGTAGGCAGTTTGAGGCTCAGGTGCTTCCCGCACGTAATTTCTTGTTGCTTAGGGAGAAGCCGTGAGGGAGCAACAGCAGTGGCTGCTGCGGCATCATTATCATTATTATTATTGGGTGTGTTTCAAGGTTCTGTATGGGGGTTTCCATGGATTGCACGACTGTTAGCGTCAACAGATGTTCTGCAAGGTCGGCTGATTCGCTTGTGCATACCTCTGGTGTGGCAGCTGAGGAGACAATGGACAGTTTGCATGACAACAAAAGCACTAGACGAGAGTCTCTTCTTGTGCCCATGCGGAAATCGTCAAATGCGGATGGGGAGGTGTATGCAGTAGCGATTTCCCCCACCAGCACGTTGTATGATTGGACTCCCTCGAACGGCGACCTCCAAAACAACCAGAGCTTCCTCTTTAGGAGGATGTGCGGTTCTGTTTCCGCTGATGGGAGCCATTCATGCCGTAATGGGAATTGCAAGCCCAGCAACTGCAGAGGCCCCAATTGGGATGGTGGCGGTGATGAGTTGAACACTTTTGTCAACGGCAATGGGGAAGCAGAGCGACTAATGGCGGACAATACGGGGGTGGGTGATTCGATGATGTCCAATGGGGTACACGCCAGGGACAGCCGCTGCACGAACCAGCTGCACGGTCATAGTCTTACAGCAAGGAGCGAGTGGCACCATCGTCGCCGCCACTACTATCAGCACCAGCACCACCAGCATCAGCACCAGCACCACCAGCAGCAGTGCGATGTCAATGGTACTGGGAGCTACAACCACCACCACGACGGCAACAACAATGGAAACGGCTTTTTTCATCCTACTCGCACTTCACCATTTCACGTGATGTCTGTGGGAGATAACCAACAACAACAACAACACCGTGGAGGGATCCCCATTCACCATGCACATCACCAAAACAACCATCATCATGTGCTTGGAGCCTCTCGTCGTTTTCATCGTCGTCGTGGATTTGGTGCTGCGGCGGTGGAGGCAATTCGCGCCCACGGTACAACGGAGATGACTTCTCCGCAGCATGCCCCACCGACCCCTTCATTCCCGAACCGCAAACGACAGAAACACGCAAGTTGCAGTGTTGATCAGGATCATCGAGTGCCTCCTCAAGTTCCACTTCACCGGTCGAAGTCCGTTCTTTGCACTGCGCCATGCATGAAGACACCGGGCGATGGAGGTGATTTGATGACAAACCATAGTGCGCCTGCATCTGAATTGGGCAGCGTCATTGCGGGGGATAATACCTTCACGGCTCTTCGTTTGTCAAGCATTGCACCCTTCTACGACTGTGCAATACAGCAACTAATCCTCGAGTGTGAGAGGCGGGTGGCTAACGCATCCGATGTGGCACTCCATTTGCCACACAACCAAAGCGCAACCTGGTTCCAAAAAGAGCATCAATTGTACCACTCTCTCAATTCACGTTCGTTTGACATGCTGCCGTCAGTCTCGGTGAAGCCCTCCTCGTTGCTGTCGTCAAGGATGACGCTACTAGGTGCCGTTTCTACGCCTCAGATGCATCCCCCGGAGGGTGTGTCGCCGTCGGAGCCAGCTGGAACGGAAGAATGGTCGGGTCCGTCTGAGTGGATGGCGACTGCGCGGTGCGGAGAGCATCATTCTGAAGAAGATGGAGTTCGCCAAAGTGTATGCACAAACGGTGCTTTATTTGCGTTGCCAACCGATGATACAACTGAGGCTGGAACAACCCCCGGACTGGTGCAGCAGTTAATTGAGTCTATTGGCCTTCATGTGCCTTGTGGCGATTCTGCCCCTATGGTTTTGATTGGGGCATTAGTGTACTTGTCACGCATCGTTTTGCGAAGTAGATTGGATCACACCAGTAGTGTGACAACGGCGAACTGGTACTGTCTTACTACGATATCCATTCTTATCGCAACAAAGATGTATGTTGACGGGTCGCGGCGATGGAATGAGTGCTTTGCTAACGCCACTGGTTTCCCGTTGAAGGATGTGAACAAGCTTGAGCTGGACTTTCTGTTTCTGACGGACTTTGATCTTCTGATCAAGGAGGAAGAGGTTGAAGCATGGGCGGAATGGATGGAGTCCGTAGCCAGACGACGCGGCATGATAACTCCACTGCGAACGTTTATCTTTGGCAGGAACAGTTGTACACCATCCAACGCCACGACACCGATGTCTTCGTTCGTGGGTGAGGATATGTTTTTTCGATCCATCACACATATTCACTCGGGAAATTGGCCGTCAACGCCCGTCTCTCTTACACCAGCGAACATGACACCAACACTTAATGCCTACATGTCTCCAGGGGCTGCAAAGTCTTCCCGTATTTCTCATCGTCTATCTCAGTCATTTGCGCTGGACCCCCGTGATAGGCACACGCGGCCGGCATTACATTTTCAGGCTTCCCCTTCTTCATTACCTGCCTGCGACGCATTCAACCAGCTTCCGCCCTCGCCACTGCAGGTCCCTTTGGCGCCGCGTAGGACGGAGCGATTGTTCTCTATTGTTCATGCGCCACAGGAACCTCTGACACCACTGAGTTTACGGCAGTTGTCGATGCTGGCTGGCTCCGCGGAGGCGGTGCCGCTGATGCCACCGGAGCAACAGCTCATGTCTCCCGTGGGGTTCTTCCAGAGGTCCAATCGGCCGGAGCGGAACGTCGACGCGAGCACACCTGCACATAAATCAAAGGCTGGAAGAAAAAACGCCTTGCCGCATGACAACATTGAAGAAGAAGAAGAAGACGTTGGCGATGGCATTCGGAGGTGTTGCCTTCTCACGCAGGATGAGATGACTAGTACAGACCACCGAGCACTCAGCGATCCATCGTTTCTAACCGACGACAGTGCGTCATTCCACCATCCTGTGACACAACACCACCACCACCATTGCAAAGGGAATGGCGAAGGCCACAAGGGTGAAGTTGGAGCTGTGAAAGCGATCCACACCCCTGTACAACCACGGCATGGTTCAGTCCTTCGCAGCTCGTTTGCGGGAGGGGTGGAGTTGTTACCGGCCTTCGATGAAGCTCAACTAGCAAGGTGTAGTATGACCACACCGCACGTGGATGATAGTAGTGGGCGCTGGAAGGCGGTGACACAAGTCTGCGAGGTCTTTGACGCGACGGGGCCGTTTGTTAACAGCGTCTCTCTCAATGTTATGAAAATGGGTGGTGCCTGTATATCAAAAACTGAGGATGAGATGAACGGTTTGGAGAAGTATGCAGACAGTGATGAGGAGGAAGTTCACGATGGGTTCGAAGACGATTTTGAGGATGACAGGGATGATATCTTCGCACGATGGAATCGTTTGCCGACACATTCTCCCCCAACCTGAAGGACGTAACTGTTTCAAGAACATGAAAAGAAGAAGAAAAACGCGTTTTTAACACCGCGTAGAATTTGCACACTGAGAGACATTATATGCAAGAGGCGGAAGAGGAAGGGGTAAGGAACGAAAGTAGGAAACAGCAGGATGAGGCGATTCACATTTGTAGATACGTACACACATATGTGTATACGTCTCTGTTTTGAGAGTCTGTATGTGCGTATGTATGGGTTAGTGAGGGATGGAGGATGGTAGGGGTAACTTCCGTGTATATGTATATGCATGTATCAGAGGAGGAGGAGGAGGAGGAGGAGGAGGAGGAGAGGGACTGGGGTACATATTTGTGCGTGTGTACGCGTGTCCTTATAAACCACCCACCCCCCTCTCTCTCTCTCTCTCCCAATCTCCCTTTATTGCAGGCGAAATACTGTAGGAGATGGTAGTGGTGGTGGTGGTGGTGGTGGTGGTGGTGGTGGTGGTGGTGGTGAAAAAGCACCATTGGTGGGCGAGAATACTCAAACGGGGCATGGAATGGTGTGGGGGGAAGGTGAAGAGTGAGTTTGCTGGGAGAAGTGGTTGGACTGCGGGCCCGGCATTTTGCTCTTCATCTTGTCGTTGTTGTTGGGAATATGTGTATGCGTGTCAGCGTGTGTGGCTTTTGCCCCCTTTGGTTTGTCATTGTTTTTCCCTATTCTGCGTTTCTGAGGCTGTAAGTATTATGTAGTAACTGTGGGGGTTGCGTGGGACGTGTAATGCGATGGTAGCAGTGGTGGTGGTGGTGCTGGTGCTGTTGCTATCACCAAAGCCCCAGCCGCTGCATCGCATGGTAACTGTTCTTTTCATAATATATATATATATATATATATATATATATATATAGTGTATGTCTGCATTTGCGTGTGCGCGCGCTCTCTTTCTCGATACGATTCCTTCTGGTTATTTCCTTTTTTTTGTGTGTGTGTGTGTGTTTTCTCTTTTTGATGGAGAGCTGTTCGCTTGTTCATTTTTTGCGTGTGCCACTATCTTTTCCCGTGTGTTTGTGTTTGGCCGTGCAGCAATGGTGAGGGGAGGGCACTAGTGAAGGCGACGAGGAGGAGGACGGTGGTGGTATGGGGTGCATTTGTTTATTTACACCGCTTTTCGGAGCGGCGGCGGCGGGTCGAAGAAATGAAAATGGGCTGCCAGGAGGGGCACCGTCTCATGCCTAAAGACATGTGGGAGCTTTCAAGTAATGCCCCGCTGTCCTTCTCGCCCTCCCTCACCTCCCCGCGCCGTACCCAAAAAAAAAAAAAATAAAAAAAAAACGCAAAAAAAAAAAAAGTGTTCAAGTGGAATGTGGAGGAGAAAAAAAAGGGAGGAGGGAGAACAAAAACAACATCAGCAAAAAAATTTTTTTTTTTTGTTTTTCAGAAGAGGAGAATATGTTGCATCGACGCGAACCGGTGAAGCCTTATGTTATGCAGCGTGGGGGCTGCTGCACGAAGTTGCTGCTCCTACGACGACCACAGCCACTTCTCCCCGGTGGCGCCTGGTGTGGGAATGGGGTGATGGCAACCCCTCCCTTCCTCCACCCCCCCCCCCCCCCCTTTTTTTTTTTTTTTTTTGCTTCTACGTGTGTTCTGCAATGTTTCCAACAACTTTTCTTCTTCTTCTTCTGCCTTTGCCTTCTCTCTTCTTTTTGACCCATTTGTGCGTTTCGTCCTTTTTCTTGGTGTCTGTGTTGTGCTCCACCATCTTCCTCATCCATGTTCATTCTTCCTTGTATTTCTTCCCACGCATCCGCGTGCATGCGTTTCCTCCTCTTTTGGCCGGTTGCCACATTTGTTTCTCTTTTAATTCCACGTGGAGGACTCATGCACAAGTGGCGGGTGAGGGTGGGCATTAAAACACGCCAACAACAGCAACAACCTCCACCATAAAAAGAAAAGCAAGGGAAGTCTAACGTGGTGGTGGACGAGGAAGAGATTGCAAGCGTGCAGATGCAATCTGAAGAGAACGCCTGTCTCCTTCTTTTTCTCCGTCTGCATGTGTGAGTGGTAGTGGTAGTGGTAGTGGTGGTGGTGGGTAAACAAACATATGCACATAAACTGAGAGAAACAAAACCGTTGGGGGTGGGAAGGAAGAATGGGAGGATGGACAAACAAAGGCAATTTAAGGCGAAGATATGGGGGAGAAGTGATGTGGTGGCGCTCATTCTAAACGATTCTTATCGACAGGATCCCCTCCCCCGCCCCGCCCTGCAACTGACTCCTCTTCTTCCCCTCGAGTGGGCCAGCGTGCGGGGGCGGGGGGGGGGGGCGGGGCGCGCACACCGGGGTGGAATGTCTGTACATTGCGGTTTTTTTTTTTTTTTTTTTCCTCTGGTTTGTCTTGTTTCAAGAGAAAAAAAACAAAACATGGAGGGTCGCGATGGAAAAGTGGAAGAGGTGCAAAAAAAAAAAAAAAGATGAATGGGCGAAAGAGCTGAGGGACTGAGAGACCGAGTGAGTGGGTGAGCGAGTGAGAGCAAAGGCGTTATTGCCATTTGGAGAGGCTGAGCCTCTTCGGATGGAAGAAGAAGAAGAGGAGGGTTAGGGTGAGGGGAGAAGAGTGGGCGTAGTGATCCGGGGCGTGTGGCAGCGGATGATTGCTGCTCCTGCGTTTTTTGTTTTGTTTTGTTTGTTTCTTCTTCTTTTCTTCCTTCCGTAGTTGTTGTTGTTGTTGTTGTTGTCGTCGTCCTGTTGTTTTATTAGTTGTGGTGCTCACAACACGACATGGCTCTCATGTTTTCTTCACCCCCTCCCACCACCTCTCCTCCTCTTCACACCGTTTGCCGTTGTTCTTCTCTTGCTTCGCTCTTTGCACACTCTTTTCCCGCGTATTCACACGCACAAACACACATATGGACGTAGCCGCAGTTGAATCTCGACGAAAGTACACCTAAGGGGTCTTAACGGGTGGTCTGAAATAAATCCATTGACGGGGTGGGGGTGCAGCAAAAAAGAAGGTGGGACGGAGGGAAAACACACATAAACGTGTCTACCGGTAGGGTTCTGCAGTTTAGGGGGGGGGGGGGGGGGTGGGGGAGGCAACAAGGTGAAGGTACTGCTCACAGAAGAGCGTGAGGAGCACACGCGCCTGCGCTGCAGATATTTCGTTGTGCCTCCTCTCCTATTTTGTGTTCGTCTGTTTGTGTGTGTGTGTGTTTAGTCCTTTATTTTCGTTTTTGTTGTTTGTATGGGCGATTCAATGAAAGGCACAACGTCGAAGGCCATTGCAGCAGTGCGCTCCCCGGCAGAAGCTGCCAACAGGATGGGGTTCTCAAACAAAACGAAGATGATGATCCCAGCAGTGAAGTCCTCAGAAAAGGGCAATGTATCTCTACAGCACAAGGGAAGCGAGAAGCTGCCAACTGGGCAGGAGACGCCAGATGGCGAGGGTCTGTTCCTGCCGCACTGCTCGAGTCTGCCGAAAGATGCAGTGAAGCCTCTGAACAGCAGAATGGATGGGCGAAACAGTAGCCATCTCAATGCAAATAATACTCCTGTAGGGGCACACGAGGGGAGTGAAAAGAAGGACCAAAAGGTGCTTGCAAACAAGTGCAGCACTGGTGAAAAGGGGAAAACAATGACTTCATTTTCCTCATCGCCAAAAGAGGTGTGGACGAAGCAGTCCACAAAGTTGCCGGGAAACTTACCCGAGAATGTCAAATGCAGTCGAGCGACGGGGCTCGCAACGGCCAAAGACGGAACGCTCAATAAAAAGAAGAGCAGTGCAACCAAGGTGCACCCAGTGAAAGCGTCTTCGCACATGATGAAGACCTTCGCTGGTGCGGGTGCGTCCCCTGCGATGCAACCCCGCCGCTCTTCTAGCTGCGGCAACCTACAGAGGGGTAGCAAAGGGATGTTTAATATTCAGAAGAAGAATACCGCCAAATGCACGGACGAGAGTCTGTCAGCCACCAAGTTACGGGAGAAACCCAATAAGCCGAAGAGGCACCCGGAGGAGCCTTGCGCTGCCGCTTCAAAGGAACGGAATCAAGGGCGCTCTGAGTCGCAACCATCCATGTCAACGACGCCCGTTTCCGACATGTCACAGGCGTCATCTGCGGATGTCTCGGCGGCCGGCGCAGACGGCAGCTCCACGTCTTCCTGGCGGAGCACGCACTTGTCTCTGGAGGACGCCCTGGATGGGTTACGACCGCCCAACATCCTTTACCCTACAAGGCAACTTCTCACTCGATCTCTGGCTACTCCAACGGAGAAGGATTGCACTGCGACAATCGTGTTTGACCTCGACGAGACGCTCTGTAATAACCGTGGGCATGGCCCGGCAATACTGCGCCCCGGGGCTGTTGAGATGCTGAAACAGCTCAGGGCTATGTATCCTCATCCAGTGATGCGTATGGGCGACTCGGCGACGCGATCTTTTGGGTCGAAGAAGTGTCATCCCTCCGAGGCGGGTAAGAGCAGTGAGCGAGGCGCAGAGGCCGAAATGGCAGCGCCCCATAGCGATGCTATCATTTTGCGGTTGGAACTAATCATCTGGACGGCCAGCGTGGAAGTTGTTGCTCGCCCTGTAATTGCTCGCTTGGATCCAGACGGTACTATTCTCGATGATGTCATCTACCGCGATGTGCGGTGGTATCGCGAGGGTGGGTACACAAAGGATTTACGTCGCATCGGTCGTCACCTTGATCGTAATGTCATTGTGGAAAATGCACCGTCTTCGGTTGCGCTAAACCGACGCAACGCAATCCTTGTGAATGATTTTGTAAATAACAGCACAGATCGGCAACTCCTTATTGTGCATGCTATTCTGCAGCAGTGGCTTGAGAACGTCAACGCCTTGGTGCTACGTCAATACCTTCTGCAATTAGAGCAGCAACGAAATAGTATGGTGGAGGAAGGAGGCGAAAGCCTTGAACCCAACCAACCGGGAGTTGTTCTTGCAGCTCCTCGGAAAGGTTTAGTCTACAGATCTACCACAGGAAACACGGGCGGTGCGCCGCCTTTCGTGGCCCCAGATGGTGAACCCTCTCTTCAGGAGCTTGAGCAGAATGCCTCTGCGATTCATTTCCTTACCCACCACCCCTTTCTTTCACCAGCAACTCGCTATGTGAAGCCATCTTTCTGGCGGAGTGCTGTGAAGTTTCTCAATAGTAGAGCGGGCTTCACCACCGCGGCGGCGGCGGCGGCGGCAGCAGCAGCAGCAGCACCGGCAGCAGGACGGGGGACCAGGAGAACAGCACCACAAGCGCCAGCATCTGCTATGGCAGCGACGGTAGCAGCAGCTTCCACGCAGGCTCGTTCCCCAGCCTACACAAAGCCACGGGGGCACCGTTCGTTTGCTGACATGAGACGAGGGCCGCGGGAGGGATGTCACCTATGACAGAAACTAATACTAAATAAATAATAATAATAATAATGGGATTCTGCTGCAGATGGCTGAAAAACGGAGACAGACAGACACACCTATACATCACTGTTGTCCCTGTCAGTCTGTCTCTGTTTGTGTGTTTATGTGTGTGTGTGTGTGTGTGTTGAACTGTAGTATACAATTCCCTTTAGTTGATGATGGGTGGGGTGAATGGATGCAGAGGAAGAAAAAAAAGGGGGGGGGGCGAGGGATGGAGGGGAAAAAAAAAAGGAAAACGCATTAATCTATATATATATATATATATATATAGTAGACAAATCATTACGGTGGCAATGGGAGGGAGATGGAGCGGAGGAGGAGGAGGGGAGGGGGAGTACCCCAGCAACTAACGCAAGAACAGGGACAACAATAACGAGATGTTCATGTGCCACATGCATTAGAGCTTCTTTTGGTTCCAGCGCTTACCACGGAGCGGGAGAAGAATGTGTGCTTGTGTGTCTGTGTGTGGTGGGGGAGTTGTCTTCCTCCACCCCACGCTCCACATCATCTTGCGATGGCTGGACGGAAAAGGAGAGAACAATTGGCGATCTTGGAAGGAAAAGCGCGATGGGCGCAAAAAAAAAAAAAAGGACTCTGAGGGGTGGGGATAAAATACCGAAGCAGAACACCCCCTCCTCTAAAGAAAAGGAAAATTATATATATATATATCCGATGTCGCGTCGCGACTGAACCGAATGGGAATTATTGTGGAAAGCGCCAAGAGTGAATGAGGCGCCCCATCCCTTTTCATTTCTTTTGCCCCCCCCCCCCCCCTCTCTTCTGTTGTTATCGTCACCATCATCATCATCATCACTCTCTCTCTCTCCGCCCCGCATGCACCGCTGCGTCGCTGAGTAGCACACGTGTGCAATGCTAATGACCGGGAGGGGACCGAACAACAACAACAAGAAGAAGAAAAAACGGAGTGAGTGGCAATAAAGAGGAATGCCCCTCGCCGCCTTCTTTCTTTTTTTTTTATTTCGAGTTGTTTTTTTGTATTTGTGTGTGTGTGTGTGTGTGCCCATGTGTATATTTTTGGATTAGTGTGAATATAAGAGTTGTATGCGTCACTAAATGTGTGCAATGTATGCATACATACATTGCAGGTGTACCCGCTGCTGCCCGTATTTCCCTGATGTATGGCATGGGGTCACCATCATCATCAACAACGAATCTCTCATTCATTCAATTTGGGGTGGTGGCCACTTATTTGGTCTTTTGTGTTCTGCTTTATTCCACATTTTTGTTGGATTTGCAAGATACGTCGTTTCATAGTTTCTTTCTGTTTGCACCTCCCTTGTTTCTTTGCGAGTGAATTCTGCCGTAGGATCATATGGGAGGTGTGTGTATATGCCTGCGTGTGTGCGCATGTGTGTGAGCGATTGGAGCGCGGTGGTATGAGTCCACTGTAATATCGCCTCATCTCTATCTTTTGTTTTTTGTTTTTCCTGTTGTTCCTCATTTTGATTTTCTCATCGTTTTTTTTTTTTTGTTATTGTTGTTGTTGTTGCGTGTGAG
>JASANX010000795.1:3541-17751 GCA_030849745.1 Trypanosoma scelopori
TTTCTTTCTTTCTTTCTTTCCTTCTCCTGCTCTGTTGCCATATTCGCGCATTATCATCATCATCATCAATAATAATAATAATGATAATACTACTTGTTGTTAGTATCATTATCTTTCTGCATTCCTTTTTGATGATTCTTTTTTTGTTTGGTGGTTTGATTTCTCGCTCAAATGGGGGTGGTGGATGTATGGGAATGGACAAACAGAAAAAAAAAAAATCGAAACACCCCTAAAGGACATTATTTGGTCTTTTCGCCTTTATTCCGATTTTCTTTTTTCTTTTTTCTTCTTTGGTCTTGTCTACCAGTCCTGCCATTCCACGCATGGTAATGCATATCCCCATCTTTCTCGTCCTCCTTGTGCCTTTGCGTGTGCGTTTGTGTGCGTGTGTGTGTTCATTTGCAAGAAACACCCATGTGTTTTTTAGATCCTCCTTTTTCTTTTTTGTTGCATTCCTGCTGGATTTTGTTTCTTTTCGTGCACGTATCCAGGCGTGCATCTCGGGTGTTATGACGTTCAATATATCTGCTCGCTGCTCTGGCAGCAAAGGGGGGGGGGGGGGGGGTGCTGAAGAAGAGGAAGAAGAAGAAGAGGTAGAGGGCGGCTTTGAGTGGTGGTGGTGGTCGTTGCAAGTGTTTGTGTTTGTGTGTGCGTGGAGCAAAAAGCCACCCACTTTTTTTTTTTTTTTTCTGGACGGTTTCGCCAACGTGTGTCTTTGTTTGTCTGTGAACGAAGAGGCGAAGCAAAAGCGCAAGACAAAAAAAAAAGATGGCGGAGAGAGAGAGGGCGAGGGAGAAACGTGTGGTGGCGACAGCTGCGGAGAATGTATGAATGCATAAGATGCGAGCGGGTGCGGGACGGATTGGGATTGCCGCAGGTGGCGCCTTTTGGAGGCCAACGCACACGCACACACACACACACACACACACACGTACGCATACGCATACGCATGCATGTAGGCGCGCAGTTAGAGGAGGGAGGGAGAGAAATGGTCTGCAGCCGGCATGCAAAGAGAAGGAGCGAGAGAGAGAAAGAGAGACACCACACGCTCTCGTTCACTCACCACATACACATGCATCCGCCACCTGCTTTTCTTACGCTCTTTCTGCGCTTCCTTTTGTTTTTCTTTTCTTCGTTCTTGACGCATCCATGTCGACTAGTGTATTGTGGTGTGTGGGGGAAAAAGGAGGGTGTGTGTTTGTGTGTGTGTGTGTGTGTGTGTGTGTCATGAAGCGCAGAGCGGCAACTGCGGAATTCGCAAATGACAAGAGGGCACCTTTACTGGAGGAATGCTGTGATTCCTCGTCCATGCGAGCGCCGTCAGCTGTGAGCCACGTGTTCATGTTTCATGCGTCGTTGGCGGGTACCTTTGGCGCCCTTTCTGCGGTGGTGGGAAAACTCGCTGTGGCGGCTGACAGTGACGTATCGGCGGTGATGTTGCTCGTCGCCCCTCTTCTTGAAATGGTTGGCGTGCATGACACCCACGCGCAATGGATCACAACAGTGCTGCTTGCATTTCGGGTGCTGTTGTTTTGCGCAAACGCGCTCTTCACGGCGCAGATGTGGCGCTGCTATCTCAAGGCCCTCTCGTGCGGCCCCACGCCGGTATGTCAGATTCTCAATACGGGAACCAACTTCGCGGTGAGTGCATTCTTTGGCCTCGTGGTATTTCGTGAGGAGGTAACCGTCATGTGGGCGTGTGGTGCGCTTCTCGTTGTTGTGGGTTTTGGGTTCATTGTGGCAGACTCTCGCGTCCCTCTGCAGTAGGAAGCCGCGTTCATGTCTCTCTCACTCTCACGCTGTCTGTTTGTTTCTCTGTGTGCTCCTATAGAAGGAGGAGCAAATGGGAGTGACGGCGTTCTCTCACCCATCATCATCATCATCGACGTCACGATGCCCTTCACCAACTTTTTTTGTTGTTGTTGTTATTGTTTTCCGCCTCCTTTTGTTGCCATTATTATTGCTGTTGCCGTGTTTTGGACCCCCCCCCCCCCTTTTCCTCCTGTTTCATTGACCCTGTCAGGGACGAGAGATTTAGATCCACAGAAGAGAGTAGAGGTGCGCAAATCGTCCTTTGGAAAAGAGGGGGAGGGTTTGTTTTTTCTTTTTTTGTTTTGTTTTGTTTGGGGTTTGAAGGTGGAGGAGAAAATTCAGCGGGGACACGCACTTGCAAGGGAAAGGAGAGAGGATACATAGAAGAGGGACGCGGCAAAAATAAGACAAAAAAAAAAAAAACGATGCCGGCGGCTTCTCGAAGGTCTAGCGCGCGTTCCAAGACGCCGCGCCGTGCCGCATCTCGAGGGCGAAGTGCATCTTCTCCACCCAGAAAGGATGCCCCGCTGAACCCACGCACGAAGGAATATGAATGGGGAGGACCTGCGGGAGCCTTCTGCATGTTGTTGCTCCTTCCCGCCATAGTGGTCATATTGAATACATTGTGCTCTGAGAATGGCTGCTCCATCGACGCGGTGTACACGCTTCCCTCGTTGCTGCAAGAAACCCTCTGGGCATCTGCTCCACACATCCCCCTGGCACTTGGAATCGAGTTGGCATGGATGGCATTTCATGCGCTCTTATACATTCTTCCCATCGGTAAACAGGTGATGGGGACGAGGCTGCGCAATGGGAAAACCCTTATGTACAATATGAACGGTTTGCATGCATTTATTTTGTCGCATGCCGTTCTAGGGAGTCTTCACTACTTTGATATCATCAACATGGCACGTGTTGCCGACATGTTTCTTCCTCTCATGATTGCCTCCATTATTATATCCACCGTCATGAGCATTGTATTGTACCTGATGTCCTTCCGAGGTGCAGAAGTTTTGCTTGCTTCTGGTGGTAATACAGGGAGCCATGTGTATGACTTTTGGGTTGGTCGTGAGCTTAATCCTCGCATTGGCAAACTTGATTGGAAGTTCATGTGTGAGCTGCGCCCAGGACTCATTGGATGGAGCGTTCTCAACTGGGCTTTTGTCGCCAAGGCGGTGGAGGCGGGAACATGCACATCAAATATTGTTGTTGTTGCCATACTTGAATCTTTTTACGTGTTTGAGGGCCTTCTATTCGAGGTCGGTAATTTGACAATGATGGACATCATGTACGATGGCTTTGGCTTCATGCTGTGTTTCGGCGACCTCAGCTGGGTGCCCTTCACCTACACGCTAAAGACAAAATTTCTGGCGTACCACCCCGTGAGTGTGGGCAATGCGTACGTTGCATTTTGTTGCCTGCTCGCCATTGCTGGTTACATTGTTTTCCGCGGGTCCAACATCCAAAAGAGCCGATTCCGCGAGAACCCTCATGATCGCAGAGTGGCGAATCTGAAAGTAATGAAGACGTCGCAGGGCAAGTCACTCATCATCTCGGGTTACTGGGGTGCGTGCCGCCACCCGAACTACGTTGGAGACTGGCTCATGACACTCTCGTGGTCTGCACTCACCGGTGTTGCAGCGATTCTGCCGTACTACCAACCCGTCTACTTTGCGTTTCTTCTTATACACCGCCAGCTGCGAGACGAACAGCATATGGCAACTAAGTACGGTGACTCAGATTGGAAGAAATTCTGCAGTATTGTTCGGTATCGTCTGATTCCATTTATATACTGACAGCGAACACAAGGAATGCACCAAGATGCATGTGTGTCTGTGTGTGTGTGTGTGTGTGTTATATTTGCATTGAGTGTATCTTGGTCTAGAAAGAGAGAGGGGGAGATGGGCAAAGGGAGTGTGTGTGTATGTGTTGTTTTTATGTTTTCTGTTGATGTAGATGTATCTGTTTTGGGGTGCCCATGTCCTCAACTTTGCACTGTTCTTCTAAAGAGAGGAGCCACTTGTGATGAGGTGGTGATGGTGTGGGGGAGGGAAGAAAATACTCCCCACCAAAAAAAAAAAAAAGAGAAGAAGAAAACTTTGGCAGCTGTGTAGTTAGAACAAAAAAGGGCCTTTTTTTTTGTTTTTAAATACTCATGTGCTTGTGCGTTCATGCTTAGTTCTTTGTTCTTGTTGATACTGCTGCCCTGTTCTTTGTTTGTTTGTTGTTGTTCCTTCATCATTTTTCCAACTCTTTTCTTTTCTTTTTTTTTTTGCTGTTCCTCCACACACACACACAAAGAAAAAAAAACAAAAAAAAAACTCGTTTGTGCCAATAACGTGGAAGGAAGAGAATAGCCTGGTCTAACGCATGATGTGGATTCGCGTTGAGGCGACAGGCGGGCTACGAATCATGGCACCGTCGTTTAGTGCACCACCACGTGTGGAGGGAATCGACAAATTGTTCGAATACCCAATTCATGCTCGTGCGTTTCATTGTTTTTGCAGCCGATCCATGGCGGCGAATGACGTTGAGGGTCAAAAGGAAGTGGGGATTGGCAGCATGCATTTCACGGAGGAGGTTCTGGTGCTCGTGCAACGGAAGCAGGTGGGTGGCAAGCTGGGCGATTTGACCATCGCTGTCGGAAGTACGACGGCTTCGCGGGATGAGTTGGACGTTCTGATACAATCTGCCTTCCAGGCGATAATGCGCACAAACAACAGCGGTGCTCGCCTCATCTTGGATGCGCTTTGTGCGTCGTCATTGTCCTGTGCAGATGCGGCGATGGAAGACGTCATTGAGTACGACGGCTTGCCGATGCAATCAAAGACGCTGCAGAACGGCGAAAAGCGCATTGTCGGCTGGCGCCAGGCAGATGATGTGCCGCCAAGCTCTATGCGATGTGGCAACTTGCGTCGGGCAGCATTCGAGCGGCGCAAGGCACTGCTATACTTTGTCACTCAGGATGTTGTTCCTGTCAGCCTGCTCTACTGCGGCGTGTCCAAAGGGAAAACCGGTCGATGCAAGTCCAGCGTTGCTGACGTTGCCTCTCAGGATCGCAAGTGTCTTCAGTCGCTTGCGACATCCGCCACACGGGCGTGCACATGCTTGACAACGGTCATTGATCGTACGCTTAAGGCGGCCTTTAATGTGGAGGACGGCGTCTGCAGACAGCTGTGGGATGGGAACTCGGACAGGCTGCCATTTGTGGCTGCCTTCTCCACCAGTGGACTCCTTTGCGCTTCGTCATCTTTCTTCCGCATCACAGATCATCGCGACCGTTTTTTTGTGGCGGCTCTGGCGTTGGATCACTTATGCAGCTGGCCACCATCATCATCATCATCATCATCATCATCATCATCTCCGTTGCCGAAACAACAACAACAACAGACATCTGCACAGACCTCTCTTCTGCACACCCGAGAGCTGCTGCTCAAGTGCGGGAAGGAGGGTGTGATGGTGAAGCTTGCGTTTGTCAGCGTGGGTAGCGCGGTGGCGTGTGTATTCGGCTTTCTTGCTGCAGGTGAAGGGGTGTGGTGGGACGCTACAACGTTGCTGCAGTTTGTGGAAAACCACGTAGCAACCCCAAGGGTTGTCATGACCTTTAATGATGCTTCGACTGACGACGATGCGGAGGAAAGGGAACATATTGACAGTACTGAGGCAGCGAAGGAGTTTGCTCCGCACTTGTCCGTTTGCACGGCGCCTATTTACCCAACGCCGTGGTTTCATCGACTACTTCACGAGATTAATCGGATTGAGGAGGAGACACCGAGGGATGTTCTGATGGGATTGAATGGCACCCAAAACACGGACATACCTCCGGTGTATGAAAATTCCTGCGATTGTTTGCCATTGTTTTCGCGACACGGTGGAAAGGCGGCGGCGGCGGCGGCTGGTATGGCTCCCTTCATTTGGTACCGAGACGTGGCGGATCTCCCTCTAGACATGGCATGGTGTGTCGCCTCAAGTCGCGTCGTCATGGCGGAGGCGAATGTCTGCAGGAGTGGGCTGGAATTGGGGCACCACTCTCTCTTCCTGATGAAATGCAGCACTCCTCAGGAGGACACGGACGCGTGGCGGTATGGGGTTGGTTGGTTTCAACACTACTGGCGCAGCCCGATGTGCTCGGGGAACGGCAAATGCAGGAAGGACCGTTTTAACTCCAACTGCCTCTTCTGCAACAGCAAATCGCAGGAGGACCCAACAAAGCTTTTGCAAGGGCTTTCCTCCATTGGTGGAGGTCCCCGCCCTTCGGTGCATTTTGAAGCGAGGGAGGGAAGTTGTGGGTTTTTTTTCCAGAGAAGGCCCAAGGTTGAGGTGCGCGGACATGATGACGCGCCAGTATTTGCCGCTCAGACAAGTGTTATTCCTCATTCACTACTATTTGATGATGGGGAGGTGTTTGACACCACAAACACTACACTGATAAATGAGACGGGGGAGACGAGGTGGATGACTGCCTTCTATGTCGTCTGCTACCAACGTGTGAAGGGTGGTGCGTGTGGTGCATTGTTGCAGGAGATGCTACTGCTGGAGGGAGACCAGGTTGAGCGTGAGAGGGACATAAATGCACTAATGCTGCTGCAGCAGCACCAGAAAGGGCAGCGGTCATCGCTTGGTAGCGAGACATTTGCTGCCTGTCACCAGGCGGCATGTTGTGTTCTTGACGAGGTGGTTAACACCACTCGCAGTCCATAGACGAGGGGTCATTTGAAGTCTATATATGATCAAAGAGGAGGAGAACCCCCCCGCAAAAAAAAAAAAAAAAGAAACCGAAAGTGGGAAAGCGATAATATGTTTTTTTTTTTTTTTGCTGTGGTCCTGGGAAACCGGTGAAAAATGAGGAGCAGCTGTCTTTTCTTGTTGTATCCACCCCCCGTCTCTCCCTTGTTTTTTTTTTTTTTTTTTTGTGGTTAAATATAACAACAAAATATTTCTTCCTCTTATGCGTGCCTTACTCCTTTGCCATGTGTTCATGTGCGTACGGAAGAAAGCAATTCGTACGGGGGGTCTGCATTGATGAAGGCAGTGCCATGGGATGAAGAGCCTGCTCTGGTTCTTGACAATGGTAGCGGCAACATCAAGTGTGGTTTTGCTGGAGAGGAGATGCCACAGTGCGTCTTTCCCGCCCTTGTTGGGACCTCAAGGAGCAGTGGTGGAAATCCTCATGTGTACGTTGGTGACGAGGCACTGCAGGAACGAGGTCTGCGATACATATACCCGATGGAGCACGGTATTGTTACCAACTGGGATGGCTTGGAGCGCGTCTGGCGGCACGCATACAAACAATTGCGTATTCCACCAGAGAAACAGGCGGTGCTGCTGACGGAGGCCCCACTGAATCCCACCTGCAACCGTGAGAAGATGGCGGAGGTCCTCTTCGAGTCCTTCAACGTGCCGGCGTTTCAGGTTCAAATTCAGGCAGTCCTCACGCTCTACGCTGCCGGTCGAACCGATGGTCTTGTGCTTGACAGCGGCGATGGTGTCACGCACCTTGTGCCCGTTTTTGAGGGGCAGACAATTCCATCGGCGGTGCGCCGGCTCGAGGTTGCCGGACGTGAAGTGACAGAGTGGATGATGGAGCTGCTCAGCGACGAGCTCGGACGCCCCTTCACCACTTCCGCAGATCGCGAGGTGGCACGCCAGGTGAAGGAGAGCCTCTGCTATGTTGCGCAGAATTTTGAAGAGGAACTCCAAGAGGCTGAAGAGAAGGAGGGTGGTGATGGTGGTGGTGGTGATAATGCGGTGTTCACGCTGCCCGATGGCGAGACGATTCGCGTTGGGTGTGCCCGCTTCTGCTGCCCGGAGATTCTCTTCAGCCCAGCACTTGCAGAGAGGCCATACGAGCCGATTCACCAGGCTGTTGTGGATTGTGTGCAACAGTGCCCCATCGACCTGCGACGGTCGCTGCTGGGCAATATCGTTCTATCGGGTGGTAACACCATGTTTAAAGGGATGCAGGAGCGTCTGCAAAGAGAGATTGCGGCGCTGGTGAATCAAAAGGCGGCCGATGACGTCAATATTTTCGCTGCAAATGAGCGAAAATTCAGTGTATGGATCGGTGCCGCTATTCTTGCCAGTCTGACGTCATTTGTAACGCAGTGGATCACGCGGCAGGAGTACGAGGAGCAGGGGCCCACTGTCATTCACAAGCGGTGCAATTCACTTGCATTTGTGTCCAAATAGAGAGAGAGAGTGTGTGTGTGTGTGTGTGTGTGTCGGGGTGAGGTGAGGTGGGGATTGACAGCCTTTATCGCGTTTATATATATATATATATATATATATATATATATATATATATATAAACTCTGTGATATCGTCAGTACCACACCTCCACGGATGGTTAACGTCACTTCGTGCCGCTTGTGGTGTGATATGGTCATGGTAGTCGACCACTCACTTCCCGAAACGTGCCGTTTTCCTCCCCCACTTTTTTTGTGGCGTTTTGAACAGGAAAAGCGAGGGGAGGTGCACGTTCGTGTGCGTGTTTTGCCTGCGCCTGCGAGGAGCACTGAGAGGAGGAGAGGATTTGTACTTTGATGACGGCTGGTGTGGTGGCCCCAATGCACGGCCGCTCTCCATCCCCAGCTGATGACTCTGCGGAGAGCATCTACAACCTTCTCTGCGCCGTGCAAGCACAGGCGAGCTCGGACGAGGAGGAGATTAAGGCATTGCGACTTCGCATTACCAGCCACGAAGGCGACATCCATGAAACACGTGAGGTGATCCAGGACTTGCAGCAGCAGCACATTGAGGCACGCCGGGACGCTGACGCAAGGCGCCTCCACTTGAGGGAGCAAGAAGTGCGCTATGCGGGGGTGGTGGAGGTGCTCAGAAGCACTCGGCAGGAGTTGATTGAGGCTGCTGATGCGTTCCTCCAATCTGAGCTACCGATTCACCCGGCAGCTGGGAGCACACCTGCTGAGCTGCCTCAGGAGCTTGTCTCCCCGGAGAAGCTTCGTGAAGTCGCGCTGAATCTAAGACAGGAAATTGAAATAGTTACCAATCAACATCACCAGTGTAGTGCTGCGCCGTTTTGGTCGCGTGGCTCTGACGTCAGCGGTGGACCGGGTGCAGCCGTTGATCAGGACCCCGGTGACGAGGCTGGCCGGCCCTACACTGTGCGCTTCCGTCGAGAGGGGACGACGGCGGTGGGATGTACCGCAACAGGGGAGGAGGTGGAAGAAAAGGGGGAAAAGGCGCTTTCTTCTTCGGGGCGGGGGCGGGGGCGGCGAAGGATCCTCACCTTCAACGAGGATCAACTGGTGGAGTGTGCGGACACCACTTGTGCCGCAGCATCGGCTCTTGTGGGTCTCTCCACGAAGGAATGCGCGCCTGTTGCTGGCACCGATGTCACCGCCACCACCACCACCACTATTTCTGGTGCAGGTAGTGGTAGTAGTGTGCAGAGTGTCTTTCGGCGTCCTGCTGGGCCCGGAAGACCGCATGCTCCTCGTCGAACGTGGTGGCGAACAGAGACACGCTCGGAAGATTGAGACCTATTTTATTATTATTATTATTATTTTCTTTTGTATATCTCCTCTGTTCCATACCACGCGATGAGCGCATGGCATCATTGGGGGTGCCCCTAGTGGTAGTTTCTCTTCACAGTGGCAGCTGCTGTTTGACGTTGCTGCGCAGAAATTCTGTGGGTTTCCAGTATTATATTTACAACTCAGTCAGACAAATGAACAGACAGACCGATAGAGAGTGAGAGAGAGAGAGAAGGGAAGGGGTGAAAGCGACGACATGAGTGTTCCAGCGCACGGTGGTTTCTGCTCCACTGTTGTGACAGACCCTCGCCCTCATCTGTGGTGGGGGAGCCCGTTCATGCCTTTCATTTTCCACCTCCCTCGCTTCTCCCTCTCTGTGTGTGTGTGTGTGTGTGTATGTGTGTGTGTGTCCACTATTGAACAGTGGAGTGTGAAGGGGAATCTGCCGGGGACGACAGCCACAGACTCAGAAAAAGGAGGAATGGCGTTTCGTTCCACGTTGCCCGCCCTTGGGTCCCGGGCAAAGGGCTATGAAAACCGTGTGATGGTGTACGCACACCGTCGCCACCGTGCGCGCTACTTGCCGCCCAAGCTCCCTCACACCCAGTCGCCGCTGGCAAACAAGTCGCCAGAGGAGTACGGCAACACATGGGACCCACGTACGGGTGTGGAGTGGTACTATCGAGTGCGTCGCCGCGGTGCGTACCGCCATTGGCCGTGGGTGCGGTGGACTGACGACCCCGTTCGCCATCATCGGGAAGCAGCGTGCAATCGGACGTTTTCGGTTGCATCGGATGGCTTGAACGACGGTGTACCGCTGTGGAATTATTATGCGGAGGTGGGGCAGAAGTATGACACCCCAAACCATTTTCCGTTGCACTACATGGCGCCATTTATTTACCAGTACACAGCGAAGGTGTGGTCGATGCAAGACATTGAAAACCACTTGAAGGTGGTGGAGGAGCGCACCGGTTTGCGTTCCATTGAGGCTGTCCAGAAGGCTATTCCACAACTAGTGGAGTGGGGTGAAACTGAAATGGGCGTGGTGCCCCATGGGCTGCTTCAGCACGTGGTAATGCTCGCCGAGGAGATTGTCTCGTACAACAAAAGAGTGGCCTTTCGGAAGAAGGCGCATGAAGGGGGCATTTTGCGAACATCCACCATGGAGCGCTATTATGCCATCCCGCATCTTCGCACAGGCCCAGCGATGCCGACAACGCTCGAAGTGTCACCCGGGGAGTTCCCCTGGGGTAGATATACCCACATGCTCGGAGGACTGCGGATTCATCCTCTGCAGCGGCCGGACGGATTCTACAAGGGCAACATGTACCCGGCGTAAAATGGACCGTGTGTGTGGTGGTTGTGGTGCTTTTGATTCTGGTTCCTCTTCTAGACATCTCTGCGTGCATGCGTGCGTTTACCTCACGCCACCCTCCCTCCTTTCTTCTTCCTGCTGCTGCTGCTGTTGTTGTTGGCCTGCTCCCTTTCAACTGCATCGTATTTTCCTTTCGTTTCTTCTTTTTGGGTTTCCCTCTTATTTTTAAAATTCGTTTCTGTGTGTATGTGTGTTCCTCTTCTATGTTTTGGCTGAGGGTGATATAACAATAGCGATACGACAGGTGGGTGGGGTCGGGGGAGGGGGGCAACACTAGCAGCAACTGCAACGTTAACACGCAAAAAGGAATTCATACCTTTTTCTTTTTTTCTCCCTTTTATTTTCTTTTTTTTTTTTTGTATATCGCCATTGAGTCGCTTGTAAAGCGTTCGCGGGTACACACCTGTTTTTCTTTCCTTCTTTTTTTTTTTGGGGGGGGGGTGGAGGGGGGAGGAGGGGCGTGTGGGGCTTCTATTGTTTTTTTTTTTTCGTTTATTGCTTCGTGTGAGCGTGCGTGCGTGCGTGTGCATGCAATGGTGGGATTTCTTCAAGACGCACAAGCGACGGCTCGGAAGATGTTTGCCTCGATCACTTCCAACGCTGTCGACATAACTAAAACAACTGTGGCTGCTGTCGGCAAGATGTTGTCGCATCAAAAGGGATCGGATACCCCCGATCTCGTGAAGGCCAGGGGTGACACCAGTGGTTGTCAATGCACGCCCATCACTGCGGCGGCGGCGGCGGTGGCGGCAGTGGCACCAGTGGCGGTCTCGCAGAGACTTGCGGAGGCCTCCACCAGAAATCTTGACGTGCAATCTCAGCCTCCGCTACTCTCTCTCTCTCGTGAGCAGCGTGCTGCAATGCCCGCTGAAGAGTTACTTCGTGGGCTTACAGAGGCCGTGGACGCTATTGCTGCCCAATCCAAAAAGGCGCAGGAAACTGCCAACTTTCTTCTTGGCCTCAGTCCAGAGGAAAAAGTCTCACGTGCCAATGAATTACTCAGCTGTTGCGACCAATTGGACGGCCTCGTCAACAAACAACTTCCCTGCTGCTGTAACATTCTTCAAGAGTACAAGGCCAGTGCGAAACCCAAAGTTGAGGACACCGTAGCTGCACTGTCCGGGCGCATGCGCTGCCTGCAGACGAGATGCGTGGAGGACTTGGCGAACGTGACTGCCAAGGTACGCGCACTCAAGGACGAAAATTGCGGTATTTTCAACGCCCCTGCTCAGCAATCCGACGCCAAAATCAGTTCTCCAGGCCAAGAAAAACCTGAGAAAAGTGCAGGATCACAACATCCACGACAGCACAAAGCGGAACACCATGCAGAGGAGAAAACGAACTCGTCTGATGTCAAAAACAAACCTGGGCGATGTGTCAGTGACGAACAAAAGTCTACTGCTGACAAAACAGCGAAGAGTTGTGCCAGTCACGAGGCGCAAAACGAACAGCATCTCCCCGACACTCACACGCCGCTAAAACCCGACAAGTACACACCCCGAGTTTCCAATAAGGCAGGAAACTCTGTTCCCGAAGTGGAAGACGCCAAGGCATGTTGCCGAGGAGGAAGCGGCAAAAGGGCTGTTGTGGAATGAGAATCTGTAAAACTTGCTGCGACGAGGTTTTATATTATATTATATATTTAATGCGCTCATCTACAACAACAACAAGAACAACATGAAACAAAAATTCTTTTTTTTCTTCTTTTTTTTTTTTTTTTGGTTTCAGCAACGATGTGAAATTAATTGCGAGATGATAAGGCTTTATCCGGTTTTCTTTTCAAAAAAAAAATTCTTTTTTTTTCCCTTTTTAATAACCGCACGATTGCAACAGATGGAGTACGTCATCTTGACTCGATGGCTTTTTTTTTTAAATAAAAAAAAATATATATATATATATATATTATTATTATTATTATTATTATTGGGAGGGAGGGAAGGGGGGTTTGACTCTTTTCTACGGGAGTAGAGGAGGAGTGGGACGATGGATTGCTGCATCTTGCGCCAAGCGTATGGCCGCGGTGCGGAGGTGGTGGGAGAAGAACCTGAAATTATATTTTGGGTGTTGTTGTCGAAATCGCCATTCCCCCTCCCCTCCCCTCCCACCCACCGTGTCTGCAATGCGAAACATCCTTTTTTTTTTTTCTTCATGGGTACGTCATCTGCAGTGGCCGTGCCTGCGCGTGTGTGTGTGTATTGTCCCTCCTGAGGGCGACAGTGGAAACAATGATTTGGACAATTGCTAACTGATACTGTCTTTTTTTTTTGCTTTCTTTTCTTCTTCGTTTCTGGCCAGGTTTACATTACGTTAATCCCATGCTCTCTAGTGCATGTGCGGCCAGATGTTGTTGACATGCACCTTTTGCATTTGTGACGTAACAATGTGTAACTGCATGTGGTTGTGTCTGGTTGTGTTCATTCCACACACCCCTTCTTTTTTTTTTTTTTTGGGGGGGGGGTTGTTTGAAACAAAAAAAATATTATTATTATTATTATTATCATTTTACTTATTCTGCCTTTGCGTATTTCTTTCAGTATTCTCTCGAAGAGGAAAAGGAGAATCACCGGAACGCAAGATGTCTGCCACGGATGCGCCATCTGATGCTGAAACTCATCACCAGCAGCAGCAGCAGCAGCAGCAGCAGAGCGCTGATGTAGCGAAGAAGAAGAAGAGTTCAAACTCGTACTACTATTGGCATGGTCACGAGAAGGAGCGTCAGCGAGTGGGGGATGTGGCACCGATGCCCACGCCGGTGCTGTTGAAGAAAGCGGATTACGTTGCTCCTGCAGAGGCCATCATGGTACGTCCCATCACAAAGTACAGCTGGTGTGACGGAACCAAGGCAGTCACCATTTATTTGGATACGAGGTTTGAGGGGCAGGAGTCCATGATGGTGAACACGCTGCATGTTGAGTTCAAGAAGAGAAAGCTCTCAGTCTTGTATGTTGCAAATACGGAGGTTCCCAATGCGGCCGCTGTGCAGCACAAGAAGCAGCTCGTGTTGCAGCTGTCCAAACCCATCAAGGCGAAGGAAAGCAGCTACAAAGTGAAGGAAACGAGCGGACAGATTGTGATTCGGCTCGCGAAGGAGGAGGAGTCCTCATGGTTCGAGTTGGCTGAGAAGAGTGGCAAGGTGAGTGAAGACAATGACTCGGATGATGAGGTGGATACGCCTGCACTCCATTCAAGTGGGGATGAACCCCGAGTAGGACTTGCTGTTTAATGTTCAGCGTTGGCCCCCTTCTCTCAGGTTCGCTACGTCCACTTCTGCAGCAGCCATTCTGGGCACTGGAACTCGATGAGTAATATATATATATATATACATATATATGCACATGATGTTATTTCATACTTTTGTTATTATTATTATTAATTATTATTATTATTATTATTATTATTATTATTGTGCCGAGTGCATTATCCGCAGCTGCGTGGCTTCGACATGACCAAATGATCTGCACTTTGCAATGGATACGCCACCTTGTCGGTACAATCTTTAAGCCGCCCACCACCTGCTTTCAGTTCTG
>JASANX010000796.1:0-25238 GCA_030849745.1 Trypanosoma scelopori
GACGGGATTCTCCTCCGCTGAACCGCTCGGTAGAAATATGTGTGTGCTCTGCGAAGGTGTGTGTGTGTGTGTGTGTGTGTGGCTGGCGCGCGGAGAGGCATCGAAACAAATCGCGAGAAAAACACGAGGAATTACAAAAGCGCAGCAGGGAGAGGCATATCCGCACGCAAAAAGCAACAAGGGAAAGTAGTAGAAGTAGAGTTTTATGTGAAATTATTTGCATTAGCGGACGAAACAAAAAAAAAAAATGGTGGAAAGACGACACGCACACACACATTTCTTTATCCTCAAATCCCCCTTCCCACGTTTTTTTTTTTCCTTTTACCGATTTACGCGTCGCAGGCGACTTGATGTCTCTGTGCCTCCTCCGCCTTCCCCCGAGCAGTAGAGACTGCTTCCCTGAGTATTGCCTCCACGCGGGAGTCGGTGTGAGGCAAGAATTTCTCCTCAAACTCTGCTATGAGATCACCTATGCTCGGTTCCTTCAGTTTCGCCAAAATCAGCAGCTCACGAGCTACCAGCAATGGCCTTTGTGATTTTGTGTAAAGCTCGACGGCTAACAGGTGCGCCTCCGTTGAGAGAGCGCAGTTTGTGAGGTATGGCAAGAGATAGCGCTCTGCCTTCTTGAGCGGATCAGAGAGGTCTACGTGATCCAGATAAAACTCCTTGCGCAGCTGTGCCATTCGCTTGTTCTCCTCCGCATCCAAGTGATCCCCAACCTCCGGCCGGGGAACATGCCTTGCGAGCACCGCCTCTGCACCCTCGTCGTGCACCTTCAAATAGGTTCGAGCAATGCGTGGGCACAATTTCAAAAAAAACTTGTTTCCATCTAGATCGTCGTCGCGATCCAAAACATCAAACCAGGGTCGCATCGTACACCGACGGAAGACGTAGTTGTGAAACTCTAGCAGTTCCATGTGATTACGCTTGCTGTGCTCCTCGTACATGAGGTAGTTTGCCAACGCAGACATGTAGTCTCCTCGTCGGTAAAAAGCATCGCCAACTTCTCGTTCATACCAGGCGCATTGGGACTCCAATGCCGTAAGATATGTGTCTCCAGGAACCGCGATTGCCTTGTAGAACATCTGCATTCGCTCTTCAGCCTCTTCAATGCGGTTAGCACGGAGGAAGTATTTGGCAGCCTTTCCGTTGAGATACTTGTCCTGTAAATCAAGTTGGCGTGCCTTATCAGCACTCATCGCCGCCTCATCCAACTGATGATTCCGCCCTTGTATCTTCGCCTTCATCAGGTACAGGAGTTCGACAGTTGGCGTGTGCTCAATGGCGCGGTTAATGTAGTCGAGCGCAAGATCAAACTCTCGCAGGCGGCAGTAGTGAGATGCAAGGTACATCCAGATCCATAAGATATAGCACGGGTTTGGTTTCCCCCCGAAGCTCGAAAAATTCTTCTCCTTCACCTCGCTCTCCCACTGCAGAAATACCTCGCCAATCATTTGGGAGCGCTCGGGGTCCCGATAGAGCGACTTCAAAACACTGAATAGCGACGGAATCATCTTGGTGATAAAAGTAGACGCATAATCACGGAGACGCTCCCTGAATTCTCCGATCGGGACGCATTCAAGTGCTTGGCGCCTGGCGTAGTCGCACTTTGGGTTCGCATCTAGCACCTGCTGGAGAAGCTCCATGTATTTTGCCTCTCCGTTTTTCTTGGGATTTTGATGAGCATCGAGCGGAATTTTCCGAAGATGGGCGATGGCCGCAATATAATCCGCCTCAGAGAATCCCTGTGCAATGAGTTCCATGTAGCGCTTCTCCGCATCTGCCTTTTGCCCAAGAAGGGTGTGCGCCTTCGCTCGTAGAACCAACTTCTCCTGCTCATCTATAATCTCAACGTCGTGCTGCTTCAAGAGCTCAAGGGCTCGCCCAGGCGCGTTGTTGAGGAGCTCCAATTCCACGCGGTAGAGCTGCACCTCACTCTTTTCCACTTTATTGTCCCCAGCATCCATGATGGTCACCATAACATCCATTACAGCAGCTGCAAGTTCCGTGTGTCCCATCATTCGGTGCCCGCAGGACAGCGCAATCCAGTTGGCACGAACGCCTGCTTTCAAAGTTACCATCTTCTGTCTTGCCTCCACGAACTGTTCCCAGTCTCGCATCTGAACGCAAATAGATGATATATCCCGCAGAACATTCGAGTTTGACGCGTCTGCCTGATGTGCGCACTTAAATGCTTTGAGCGCCTCTGCGTAGTTCTTGTCCGCCCGATAGCAAATACCAAGCGAGTGCCACGCGATGGTGGATTTGGCGTTAAGGGCTAAAGCTCTCTTAATAGCAGTGTATCCCTCCTCTTTGTGGTCAAGGTTGTAGAGCGTTAGGCCCTTCATGGCGATGGTGTCAACATGGTCGGGAACAACTGCTAGTATAGCATCAGCAGTGCGAATCACTTTCGTATACTCGCGGGCATCAAACTCGCGACCAAGTTTATCGAACAACTTTTGTTGCGCCTGTGGAAGATTTACAAGCATGACGGCTTCTACCCTTTTCTCTCTCTCTCTCTCACCCACCCACTCAATCTATGCAATAGTGCTGGCCTGATGTTTATTGAAGAGGAATTGAAAGGCGAAGCAATGAACAACAACAAAAACAAAAAACAGGGAAAAGAAGCACAAGGATTGTTTCGTCTCACCCTCCCTCTGTGTGTGTGTGTGTGTGTGTGTGTGTGTCAGCATCCCCTTCTCTTTGCTCCAAGAAAAGCAAACAGAGAAAGATGTCTACGTTTGTTGGTTCAAATGGCAACAAATTCGAGCAGGCCCATTCCTTATCTTTACGTGTGTGTGTGTGTGTGTGTGTGTGTGTGTGTGTGTGTGTGTGTGTGAAGAATAACAACAATATTGATAATGATAGCAGGCAGACGTGGCATGTCAAAGTCGCATTGTGCGATCGACAACCACAAAGCCCCTCTTCTCGTCCACCGCTTTGATGCGATACGCCACGCCGCATTCGGGGTGCTCGGGAATGGACACCGACGTCACACCCGAATCAAACGTGAGAGTTGTAGACGTGGACGCATCCAACGCCCCACTGACCGCTGCGCCTACTGCCTCAGACGTGTCACATTGCTCCCTCTGCTCTGGTGACGCCGGCGTCACTGTGATCTGCAGGATGACATTCTTCACTGTTGCCTCCGAGATGCCATCCAGACGGATGAACAGGTTGCCCTTGCGTCGCTCTACGAATACACACGCCTCTGCCTGCTCCCTGGCCTCTGCGAGGCTTACCAAGTAGTTTGTGTGGCAGGCGTAGAGAATGGCGGCCGCCAGAAGCCTGGGAAACAGCTGAATAACAAAGAAAATAAAAATCATGTGCCACAGGTAGCGTGCGTGGAGGCGCTCCTTATTGTGTCTTGACACAAGGTAAATAAAAGCAAAGGTCATGACCATAAATAGACCAACACCCTCGCCCAAAAAACGCATCTGCTGCCTCCGCCGCTCGTGATCTGCAAAACGAACGCCACCGGAGGGGCTACCAGCTTCACCCGAACCGCCTGTAGAGTTCGCCAAAAGATATTCGTACGCCTCCTTGATGTTCTGAAAGGCAGCCGTGGCATCTGGGGGTGCATTGGGATTGTCGGGGTGGTAGTGCTTCGCAAGAATGCGGTAGTGCTCCTTGATTCGGTGTGGGTCTCGAACTTCCTCGTGAAAACCGAGGCGGTGGTAGTAGTTGCTGTCATCCCAGCGCGCACCATTCAACACGAGCTGCTCCAGTGGTGATGATGAACAAAACCGCCGGGAGCTGAACACGGAATTGCAACTGCAACTGCCACCACGTTGACGCTGACACCTCATCATTGTGGTGGCGGTTGAAACTGTGCAAAAATATTGGGTCCAAGCGAGGCACCCTGTCAACCTCTGCATTGCAACTGCCTTTCAGCCCACATGCTGTAATGATGAAACACACACACACACACGAAAAAAAAAGGAGGAGGAGGAGAACACCATCAACAAGAATAATAATAATAATAAACACCCATTCATTTTCTTCGACTCGCAGATGCATGTACGCACTGAGACGCATATGAAGTCTCCACATATGTGTGGCGAAAGAGTTCCCCCTCCCTTGAACAGTTTCTTTTTTTTTTTTTTTGCCTGCGCGCCGCGTAGAAAGTGGTACAAAACGAAAAAAAAAAAAGAGGAAAGACGCAAATCTAACCTACAAAACAACAACAACAACAAACAAAAAAAAAAAAGGCTGCCGCAGTGACAACTGGTATCGCCAAGGCGAGGAGAAGGCCGTATGCATCACAGGCCGTGTCGTTGCCGTATATCGGAGAGAATGGCAGCAGCGTCCTCGTAACTTGTAGCGTGAATCGCCAGTGGGGGGGGAGGCGCTGCGGGCTGCTGCCTGAGATTTCTCGCAGATGTCACAGGTATAGAAATTAAGGGCATATGAGTTTCTCTGTCGCGATCAGAGTGTGAAATGGGCGGCACAACAAGAGGCGCAGCCGGCACACCACCTGCTGCTGACGCCGATGCTTGCGATAGTCCCTCGTCTCGGCTTACACTGCGTTTCACTGCAGCTGCAGCCGCCACCGAGAACGCCGATGCTTCCCGGGAAACACTGCCGAGATCCTGCATGGGTGTCCTTGGCACGTCCTGCTCCCCGTTAGACGGCACTTGAATACAAGCTGCCCTCGGACTTTCCACGCGCCCAATGAAACTAATGCGTGCCGCGGCAGTTTGTGGCCTCAAGCGATCCTCCAACCGTTGAATCGTTAGCTGCTGTTCTCCAATCATGCGACTGCTCTGTTCCTCCACCTCCAGGCGTTTGCGTCGCTCGTCTCGAAGCTGCGCCACCAGAGACCGCACAAAATTGCGTGTTTGCGAATTCAATGCGCTCAGGGGATTGCTCTGCGAAACCCCGTAAGACACTGGTCCCCCCACATGCTGTGCATACGCCCGCCGCACCTCCTCATCGATTCCTCCATCGGCTTCAAAAGCGTTCATGAGATACAGGTCATGGTTGAGACTCTGTTGACGAAATGCAATAAGTGCATCCCTTTCTTTTTGTAGTTTAATATTCATGCCCCGAAGTTCGTCGATCATGCGGTCTTGTTCACGCACCAGCGCCGCATAGGCGGCGATACGCTGTTGCATGTGCGACTGGCGTTGTTTCTCTCCAACCGCGCTGTGAGAAAGCCGTACGACAACGTCCTGCAGTTGGCTCAGGAGTTCCACCTGTGGCTCACCCACTGGGGGCACGTTGGCCGCCAGCGCAGCTGGCGGGGTCGATATTAAATTTCGATATGACGATCGCTCTGGCGATTGCGGTTCCGCTAGAATCGCCTGCTCCGTGGCCCTGCGTGTTGCTCCAGGCGTCAGGGAGGATCTGCGTCCCTCCATGCGGATAGAGCTGTTCCACGGCGGGGCGTCAGGCACGTGTGTGCGCTGTGCCATGCGAGAGGCCGCGGGCGACTTTGGCCTTCGCTGTGACGCGGTGCGCATGTCACGCGCTCCCCCTCTCCCCCGTTCACTGATTCTGCCACAATCCCAGAAAAAAAAAAAAAGAAGGCCGCACAGTGTCAAAACAGGTATTCTCTGTTTCACTTTAGTCAATAGCAGCCAAGAACATCAAAATGCAGGTGTGTGTTTGTGTGCCGAGGGGAAAACAAAGCAAAGCGGAGGGTGAGGAAGAGAAACAGCGGCAGCACAAAAATGGAGGAAAGCTGGTGAACTCACAGGAGTGAAGGTCTACACGTCATTCAATGAACGCACAGAGGCAGGACGAAAAAAAAAAAAGAACACAACAGAGAAGAGTTGAAAAAAGACAAATAAATAAATAAATATATATATATATTTTTACTTTGGTGCGTTATTGCTTTGGAAGGGGTTACACACACACAAACAGCTGTGGCCGGCCACTTTATCTCATGAGGGAAAGAGGCGGTGGTGACAAAAACAAGAAGGAGAGCGCCATGATGAGGAGGATGGTGAGGGGGTTGTCACTCTCGCCATTCACTCCGCCTCCACCTTATTTTGCCTTTGCGCCCCCTCCTCTCTCTCTCTCTCTCTCTCTCGTTCAGTGTCCACCACCACCTGCAATGAGACACTCTAGTCGCAACCGGCCGTTGTGTGCATGCGCTTTTCAGCCTGGAGTCGGCGGAATTCCTCTTCCGATCTTGACAGTATCTCGCGCTGGCGACGAATCTCCTCCTCCTTTTGACGCATGAGGCGACTGATCTGCTCCTTCTCGCGAGCCCGTATTTCTTCCTCCTCAATGGCAGCCTCGCGCTCTAGCCGATCCGATTCCTCGCGGACACGGGACAATTCCTCATGCAATGCACGCTCACGTCGCCGCTGCTCCTCTAAACGCATCCTTGTAGGTGAAGCCAGAATACTGCTATTTGCAGACATCGCCGATGTCTCCTGCCGATACACAATTTGTTGAGCTAGGCCCATACTATTCCGCGGGGAAGTTGCGGAAGTGTGCATCACAGATGCAGCACGACTTTTCGATGGGGGACAAGGCGGGGGAAGGTCCATCTGCGTGTCGGTGTGCCATGCAGTCTGGGGCTGAAAGACATACAACTGATCGTACTCATGCAGCTGAGTTGTAGAAACCAGGTCCACCCACTTTAGAAGGGCATCGTCATATTTTTGCACCCGTGCAATGACAAATTCCACCACCGGATGCGTCGCCGGCCGTCTGATGCTTGCCTCTGCTGAGAACGTCTCCACTATCTTCTGTCGCAGCTCGGCGATGACTGGCATGGTTGCAAAGCTGAGCTCAAAGTTGCACTTCTCCCCATAGAGGTCGGCACACACAAGAAGAGTGTACATAACGGTCACTGCCAGTCTCCCTAGTGTGGAGAATTCTCCTTCCTCTCCGTTATTCTTTTCTTCCGCTCTCCATTTTGGAATGCACGCGGCGGAAACAAACAATTCAAAATGAAGAAGAAACGAAAGAAGCAAACATAACGACAAAAAAAAAAAAAACATCAAATGGTTTCACCATCCCTCATTCGAGATTCAGTGCCTTTTTTTTGCTCTTGACCCGCTCGCCAGTTATTTTGCTCGTTGTGAGCAGCGAGAGCGAAGAATAGTAAGAGGGAATAAAAGCAAAGGCGCACCCCCCCCCCCCCCCTCCTCCCCCTCTACTCATTCACTCACACAGAAACACGCCCCCCTCCCTTTTTTGTTTGTTTGTTTCTCTTCGCACCTCCCGTCTAAAAAGGGATTAGTCGATTCTGATTCTGCCGAAACAGCTTTGCAAGAACAATGATGATCGTGTGTAGCGCCAATACGTCTTCCCTCCTCACATCACTCAAGACATTGTATTCTCTACGAGATGTTGCATCCCTGCTGCGTGGGGAAAAGGCACGGAGAATGTCTCCGCGGGTGTCACCACGGATGCCATACCTCTCGCCCAATGTTCGTATCTGGCGACAGCAGGTACTAAACAGATCATGAACCAGTCGATCTAAATCCGGGTCGAGTGGAATGTCCAAGGCTGTCAAACAGGCGTACAGCCAAACGCCATACCCAACAGAATGGCCAACAACATTATCGCTCCCGTCCACAATGTCAACAGGCATGAGAGCGCGCAGGAAGGACAAGAGAGAGATAACTTCCTCAGTCTCTCCACCCCCATATAGCGGAGGAAGACGAGCGCTGAGAATTATCGGCTCGCTATTGTCAGCCGACCACGCAGATTGTTTCTGCTTCCTCTCTCCCCCTTCAGCGCCTTTCGTCTCGGGGCTCTGTACAGAGTCTTGCTCATCATCATCATCATCACTACGCTCGCACCCCGCACCATTCTCCTCCTCCTCCTCTTCTTTATGAACCCTCGTATCATTCCGAGAGAATGCCGCAGGTTTCATTCCCGATTTGTGTACCCTTAACATACGGTTTACCAGGGCAGTGAACAGGGCGGCTGTGCATGCCCCATCCAGCCACACCAGCAGTGACAGAGGTGGTTCATAGCCCTGTTCTGGACCTTTACGATTCAGGTAGCATTCCCATTGCCGCAATGCGGGTTCCCTGGGAACATCGGCGTCCAGCCTGGTGGATAGAAGCCACTGCACAGAACTCTCAACACGTTTCTTTCGTCGCAACGAGTCGCACAAGGTAATTTGCGACAGTGCATCCCGCAAACCCAACCAATTCCAACCGGTCGAGTCAACCACAGCAGTATTACCAACAGGAGCAGCATAATTATTAATGTCCTTATTACCGCTGCTCATCTTGGCACACTGCATAACATCCTCCACCCCAGAACGTAGGGATAACAGACGCTCACGCGCAGCATTCATTCGCGCAACCGATAACTCGGTATAATCGAGCGGCGGTGCTTGAGCCGCGTCAAGAGTAGCGTTTCTCAGTGTGCTTCCAGGGAACCACTTCTCCATCAGCGTCACCCTCGCCGGAGTGTGTCCCTTGCTCAATGCTGCAAAAGGTGCAGTGGAGGGCATGCCCGACGCTGCCGCACCGGAGTCAACGACACAACTTGCACCAGTCTCACTGTCGCTATCACTATCATAGGTACGCTTTCGTTTTTTCATCGGTAGCCGGGCAGTCGTTGATTGCGTCGGCCGAGACTCCTCAGCTGCGGCCTCACAACCACCCGCATGTTTCTGTTGTGCCACAGATGAGTGGCCCTTGGGGAAGTGCTTCCACCGCAGCTTGTTCGCGAGCCGCAGGTAGGCATCCACGTCGTCTTCCATCCTCTTTCGTCCCCAACTCCCCCCTTCACCCCCTTTTTTTCTTTTGTTCCTGTTGTTTTCTTGCACAATCAGCCATGTTCGCAGAAAGAAGCAGAGAGAGACGAAACAAAAAAAAGAAAAAAGAGGAAGTAAAACATGAGAAAGAAACCACTATTACCACGCCCTCTGCAGCTCTAGGCGGCGGCAAATTGCACTCGGCGCAAATGAAGAGAGAGCAAAAAAAAAAAAAAGGAAGACCAGAGTATTACAATTTCATGTACATTGCACAATATCATGCCAAAAGAAAACATGTCCGGTAGTAGAGAGGCTTTACAGACTATATATGTATGAATGTATATATATATATATATATATACAAATATATTTACATACATATCATTCTACCCAGAGGAATGGAGGAGGTGATGGGAGGAAAGGCCAGGAGGGCGGAGGAGGAAGAAAAAAAAAAACCCTTTCCCTCAAAAAAAAAAAAGAAGAAAAATAAAAATTACATGCACGGACGCACCCCTCGTAAGGTGAATGGAATGTGTGAAGCCCTAAGTGCGTGCATGCATTTTTTATTTTTTGTTCCGTTGTTGTTGTTTACAAGATCAATTTGCCCCCGATCTTGCCGTCAAGCGTCTAGCACTCTCCTCTGCCACCTCGCTCGGAATCTTTGTGGTCTTGATCTCGGTTGGGAGTATGTACTTCTCGTAGAGTTTGATCTCCTTCTCCTTTTCCCGCTGCATGCCCCGCACATACATGTCCTCCACAAATTTTGAAAGTGGCACCTTGGGGACCTCTTTCGTGGATCTAAACAGGAGTCGTTCTTCTGCAGCTTGACGGGTCATCTTGTTCCTCTCCATCGCGTTGTAATACACCCGCCTCACAAGGTCTTCCTCATCGGCCACTACTGGAGCTGGACGAAGGCCCGATTCCCTCATCTGCTTCTCTGCAGCTTCATGAAGAACCGCCTCTCGCCGCTGAATTTGTTCGTAATACACGCGTTGCGTAATACGCTCCACCTTTTCCTTTGGAAATTTGATCGTTGGGCAGACCGGGAACGGGTCGCGAATCGGCTGTGGCTCATATCGTGTGGTGAGTCGCTTCAGCTGCTGCTGTATCTCGTCCTTCGTTAGTCGCGGGGATTCATACAAAGGCATTTCCTCCATTGTTATCTGTACAAATTGGAGGGAAGGGCGCAAACTGGGCGAGTAAATACAACTAAGCGTGCAACGATTCGAAGCAAGGCGTTAGCTCCCGCAGCTGAAGGCAGAGAGAGAGAGAGAGAGGGAGAAAGAGAGAAAGGCGGAGGCTCGTGTACGTGTGTACGCATTGAAATACACATGCATGTAAAGTACTAAAGAAAAGCAAACACGCAAGCGCGTTTATTATTATTATTATTTTTTTGTTTAGTTTCGATTAAAAATTTTTTGTTGTTGTTGTTGTTGTTGTCGTCGAGAGGGGGTGTGGGTGGTGGGACGGAGATGTGGAAGGGCGAAGAAGAGAAACACCCCCAAAAAGAAAACGAAACCAAAAAAAAAAAAAAAACACCAGAGGTTCACTAAGCGGGCATACGGTCGTACACGCAGACACATATATATGTATATATACACGTGTTTGTGTGCGCGTACGCGCATACACACACACACACTCACACTTCTTTTGTGAACATCAAGCAAGAAACGATGAAACATGCGAGTGGAACAGCAATAAACCAGTGGCACCTATACATGCATAAACACACACACATATATATATATATATATACACACGTTTATGCGCATGCGTATATAAGCCCTGGCGGAAAGCCTGCGCACCCGCATCCGCCTCCTTCATTCCCTTCCTTCCTCCCTCCCTCCCTCCGTCCGTCCGTCCGTCTGTCCGTCTGTCTGTCTGTCTGTCTGTCTGTATCGGCCGGGCTGCCACCCCCTCCCCCACAAAAAAAAAAAAAGACATTTTTGTGTCGTACAAAAACAAATGACGAAAAAAACAAAGAAGAAAAACAAAACACCATCGAACACTACCGCCAGAAGAGAAAACAACAGCCACACATAAACAGGTAAGGATATAACAAATTCTACTGGGGTGTTCTACAACGTTCATGGGAAAAGATAAATTCAGTACGAATTACCAGCGACGTAGAGGGACTGCGACTCCTTGTCATCGTCGGCGCGGTTGTAGCGACCGAGTTGCGCGAGAGAGTTCATCTTGGCACGGTGAATGAAGGCGCGGCGACCGGCGCTGATGCCAGCGTCTTTGCCGCCCCATGCTTTGAGTGCGCTGGACTGCAGGGCACGGGCGTAGGAGAATGTCAGTTTCCACGGACGTGGCAGGTTGCACTGGTTGATCGCGTTGAGATACTCCGACGCCTGCACCTCGCTCAGGCCCCCTGACAGGAACGTCACACCAGGGAGCGCTGGAGGCAGCACACGAGACAATGTAGTCACGGTGTAGTGCGCCACCTGCTCTGGCGTCGCCTTTCGGCCGGACTCCGCACCTGGTACCACCATGTTGGGCTTCAGCAGACAGCCCTCCCACACCACGCCGTGGCGATGCAGCGCCGATACCACCTCTCTCCACACATGCTCAGACACACGCTGGCACGTCTCGATGTCGTGCACACCATCAATCATCACCTCGGGCTCCACGATCGGAACAAGACCGCTTAGTTGCGACAACACAGCATAGCGTGCGAGGGTTTCAGCGTTAAAGCGTATTGATGCCTCCGACACGGTACCATTCTGAATCTTGTACACGTTACGCCACTTGCAAAACCGGCACCCCAGTGCATAGTACTTTTTGGCGCGTTTCACGTAGCCATCAAGACCCTCCGTCATCTGTTCGCCCTCAGCACCCTCCACCAGCGGTGCCAGACCCATATCCGTTTTGATGCCGGGCACCACACCCTTGCGCTGGAGCAGCTTCGGAAACAACTCACCGCTGCTGGCCTTCTGGTAGAGCGTTTCCTCGTGAAGGATGACACCACTGATATACTTCTCAATGTCCTCACACTCAAGCATGAGGGCGCGGTACTGGCGACGGTGCTCCTCCGTGTTGCTCAGACCAATCGGCGCAAATCGCTTCGCGCACGACCCCGTAGATTCATCGGCGGCAAGAAGGCCTTTGCCAGGTGCCGTCATCTTCTTGGCTGTCGCAACCAGCTCCGCTTCGTACGGTGTCTTCAAACGATTGTACGCAGGCAGTTGCGCCTGTAGAACCTCCACACGACGGGACATGATGCTCACCAAAAATATAATAATATAAAACTGCTTTTTTTTTTCTTCTTCTTCTTCTTCTTCTTTCGTGTTAGATGTAGCACAAATAGATAATATCTACTCGCACAGCAAAAGAGAGGAAGAAGAAGAAGAAGAAGACGAAAATGGGGGAAAAAAAAAGACGTACGATGAGAGACGCAGTACTTACACACAAGGAAAAGTGATACAATCGTATTGCGCATCAGAACATTCCGTCCCTGCGCACTTGCCTCTCGCTCAAGGTGTCTCATGCATCGGCACAATACCTTGCAATGCAGCACGTTCCTATTCTCCTTTCTTCGGGCTCCTCCCCTCGACCAACTGGCTCGTTCATCGTTTCTGCATCGGAGGAAGTGCTGCAGTGCAACAGAATATTGTCCCTCAGCAAAAAGAAAAAAAAAAAACAACAAAAAAAGGGGGTTTGTTACGAAATAAACCGCGTGGAGTTACCGAGGGGGGGTGGGGGAGTGGGGAAGTGTGCGGCAGTAGTGGTGCTCCTCGTTCAATCCCCTAGTCGTCGTCTCCGCCACCGCCGGCAGCCGCCTTCTTGGCTGCCTTTGCCTTGACACGCTTTACGCGTCCCCGGCGTCCATTTCCGAACGGCGAGGCGTCCGCAAAGGCGATGTGGTGCTCGGAGCTGACGCGCACAATAAACGACGGAATCGTGACAATCTGCTTCGCCACCGCAATGTGCCGTTGCTGAATGAGCACACGCGAGTGGTGCACTGACTTGGCGAGTCCGCTCTTGAACACAACCGTCTGCAGGCGGCGCTCGAGAATATCCGGCACAGTGAGGGAGAGCACGTAGTCGAGCTTGTCCTTCTCCTCCTCGAGGAAGCCGTACTCGTGGCAGCGGCGCATGATGGCGGAACCTTCAAGAAGACGACGGGGGTGGTTTTCCGGCAGCGTCAGCAGCAGACGGGCCGTTCGGCGCATCTTAGAGAGCGTCATGTTGACACGCCAGATCTCACGCTTGCAGCGAAGACCGTACTGTCCGCACAACTTCATTTCGCGATCGAGGCGCTCTTTTTCGAACGGGCGGCGAGGCGCCTTCCAGACGCGGTTGAAATTGTTGTAGTTGCGCATGCCTTTTCCCCCCTCCTTTCCTTCCCCGCAGAAGAGTTATATGTATTTAGTGAAAGGGGAGGGGGTGGGGTGGAAAGAGATTGAACAAAAAAGTAAGAAAGATAGAGAGAAAGAAACAGAGAGCAAAAAAAGAAAAAAAGAAAAAAAAAAAAAGGAGAGGGTGTGTTGGTTTATATCTGCAAGATGGTGGAGGAGACGCATACAAACAACCCACACAGAGAAGATAAATTTATATATTTAAATATATTTGTTGTGCCACAGTTGCATGCATCCAAAAAAAAAAAAAAGCTTTGGGCCGATGAGGCAGAAAACTTGGAACAGACGGAGAAACAGGCAACAAAGGAAGGAACGAATCGCGTGTGTGTGTGTGGTGGAAAGAGTGAAATGGCAGACAACGCAGAGCCCAACTGGAGAGGGGGCAGGGGCAGGGGCAGGGGCAGGGGCAGGGCCACGGCAAGCAACGATACAAAGACACGCAGAGGATACAACGGCCACCAATCAGAGTTCTCGCACATTTGTTCTCCTTCAAGCGGGTTGCTTCTCGCGCATGCGGTGCAACTACTGTGCATGTGGGAGATACGCCTACCATCCCCTACAGCGAGTGACGGCGCAGCAGATTCAGCAGCGTGAGGCAGTCCGGTTGCTGCCGGTGCCGTTTGCAGAGTTCAATGGAGCGCTCGCGTATTTCTTCCGGCAGCTGCCATCCACGCTGCGCCAGAGAAAACGCCACGACAAGCGCAAAAAGTCCGATCGTTGCAGAGGGTTTATTCTCGACATCGGGGAGTGAGCGCAGCATCCACGCGTGCAGTTGTCTCTCGCTCAGTGCACCACTGCTGACCACATCACGCATGAATTGTGCCATAGAAGTTCCAAACGGAGGAATCTGAATCGCGCATTCAATAATCCCATTTGCCAATAACATGCCAAGTGCCAATCGCTCCCGCAGATCGTCGGGACCCCCGCAGTTTCCGCGACCACCATCAACATCATTGTTGCTATTATTCTCAACGCTGCTTTTGTACATGAGGGAATTACCATCATCACAATCACCACTCTTGCAGAGATGTTCTGCACATTCGGCTGCGGATGGAGCCTCCTGCAGCCACTGCACCAGCCTTGCCACAAGAGAACTGTTTTTCTCCAACATACAGCAGACAAAATGGGTGTCCGAAAGATAACACCGCAGAGACTCCACCACCACTCCACGGAGACTATGCCACTGAGAAGCCGCCAGCAATCCCTCCGACTCGCGCGCCTGCGTCGCCGCCAATTTCACCGTAGTGCAGCGGCGAAGCAAATAACACAATCTGAGCGGCTCCGTGTCAAGAAGAGGCTGCTCAAGCGGTTGCGTAAAAAGAAGCATCAGCTCACCAGGTTGCAGTGCGAGACGCGGCAGCTGGACGTGAACAAAGGGCACTTGGAGAACATTTGTGCTGACCGCGTCATGTGGTCGATGGAGGAGCTGCGTAGGGATCCTGGAGACATTTTGACTATCTGCATTCAATTCCGTGTGCACCTCCAACAAGAACTCCTGTAGCTCTCTACCTGCTGAGGACATCATACCCGTCACTCTTCCCAACATGGCGTCGTACCACATTAGCATGTCATCAGTGCCGAGCCGGTTTCGTTCCTCAAAAATTCTGTACAACTCCTTTGAGTCCAGGAGTTCATCAAAACAACTCTGCGGGGTCCTGTGGAGACGATTGTCATGAGCACCGTCTGCTGCATAGGAGTTGTTCGAACTCACGACGCAGCAGAGGAGCAGCATCTTCACCTCGTAAAAAAGCGCCAATACAGCGTTTGCAGTGCCTACTTCAGAAACCATGGCATTGGATGTCTGTTGTGTCGAAGACTTCCGTCTCCAAACTTCAGCATCATGTAGCACTTCGTTAATATTTTTAAGAAGCAAAAGCGCAACCTGCAAACGCAATCGATGGAGCTGCTGGACATCGATGACTACCGGCGAGATGGAAGACCCAATCTGCGTGAAGCTTGTGTCAGATGATGTATTCAAGGCATTTACGGCGACATGCGGTAATGTGGCAGGTGAACTCTTACAGAGCGCCAAGTCTGACAACAAAGGCGTCAAGAAGCAATCAGGGAATATGAGAACTGGAAGCGCTAGGCACTCAAAGCACCCAGACTCCACCACGAGGGTACGCCGTGAGTGTTGATCACCCAATACACGGCTGAGAAACGGAGCAAAAAATCCCTCTGCGATGAGAATGGCAAGTGTGGTGAGATCGTGGGAAGAGGGCAGCAACACCAACTCCGAGTACCGATTCTCCCAATCAGAAAAGACACCAACAACGCCACCCGCTACGGCGCTTCTCACTATGTCTCCGGGCGACTTATTCATGTTTTCCGAGTAAGTGAGAACCTGCAGAAGCGCCCTGTTGTCCGAAAGGGTGTTCCCCCCCATGTGCATGGCGCGGGTGGTGGTGGTGGTGGTGCTGCTGCTTAAAGGAGATGATACATGCATAATGCCAAATCAGCCGCGTTCCCTCTTCTTCTTGTTGCTGAGGCAGCCCAGCTAATATACTCTTCTGTGTGGTTTAGTTGATTCCACACACCCCACCAAACACACCACCTCTCACTATTCCCACCCACCCACTCCTCTTCTCCCTCCTCTCCACCCTTCGCCCTTCTATTATCTGAGTTCCTGGTTCGCGTCGACGCAAAACAAGAGAGGCGAAAGGAGCAATATCATCATCGTGGTGAAGAAACAGTAAAGACAAGAGACATGAATAATTCATCATTGTTTCATTCCCTCAGCACCTCCTCCTCCATCATTCCTTCTTGCCCCCTTCCCCTTCCCCCTGAAGTCCTCGTCCCATTTCCCCTCCCCACACACTCACCCCGGTGTCTGTCTCTGTGTGTCTGTGTGAGTGTATATACAGAGTCACACACAATTTCTCTCTCATTCCCCGTTTTTCTTTTCCTCTCCACTTTATGCTGACGATGGGGTCTGTGGAGTCATGAGTGACCTCGACAGTACCTCGAAGGTCTTGCGGATGTGCATCCAGTCGAGATCCGTCAAATCGTCAAGATTGTACCCCGATGGTGGTAAGGATTCCCTGCTGAAGAGAAGCGCCTCCTCATCCATAATTTGCTGCAGAGCGGTGCACTCCTTCCCATAGTACGGCATCAGCTGCAGCGCGTGGCGAGTGGGGAGAATATCCCTCACCCTGCGCCAGCGCAATTCTAACAATTCCGCCAGCGTCACTTTGCAGCGCTCACAATCGCTCTGCAGCGCCTCACGATACGCCGGTAGACGGTGGCACGGCTCCGCATAAATTGGCCCTGGCACAACCCACTCTTCTCGTTGAGCCTCATGTGCCCCAGTGGAAGCGCTATTCGCATCCTCCGTGGCGATGGCCACCAATACCTGCAGTGAATGCTCAGCACCGAAGCGAATAGAATAATCGCATACCGCACCCGCAGCGTCCTCGGGTGAGGCGCCACGGTCAATCTCCCGCACAACAACGCGGACAATTTCGTCCACCGATGTGTCCTCCCGACAACGCGTCTCAAACGTTGCGTGGTTGCAAAGGATCAGCACATCACCCGGTAACATCTCCCACGAATTACACGTTGGCAAGGCAATGAGCTTCTGCTCGCTTGGCGACCGTTGCATGTTGTTCTTCATCGACCAATGTCCAAAACTTCTGGAGACGTTGTAGAGAGGATTCCCATCGATGATGTCGCCCACTTGTGGGCGTACAGCTCCACCAGCACCAATAATGCGGCGAAGCTCCTGCGTTCGAAGAGGCTTATGGTCCACACTCAGAGGCACCACGCGCTCCCGCAACGAGTCAAGTACATTTCGTCGTCCCCGCGAGAGTCGGTGGCGCGATACGCCGAAGGCGCGAGAGTCACCAACATTGCTTACCAATATATCAAGGCAGAAGGACGGGGTCTCCTCTTGCGGTGGAAGGGTCTCGTGATGCGCATCTCTTGTCGTCCAAGACTTCTTCCCCTCTGTTGGTTCTGTCCCAATCCAAGGTTCGATGGGAGGTACAGCATCGCGATGGCGTGCCACGTCATCATCACCGTAGAACCTTTGTAGCGTGTAGGGCACAACAGATGCGGTGAACCACACAGCACGACAGCCAGTGTTAGCTATCTCGTCTTCCTGCTCCCGCATAGAACCACCACCACCACCCGCAAGAGATTCAGTATAATTCCTCTTATTCTTGCGGAAGGTGTCGACGAATGCGCCATCAGCGAACATCGCGTACTGCTGCATTTCCCATTCCGAAAAGATGTGGCGAACCTGCTGATGGCCTGCTTTACTGGCACCGAATCCCGAGCGTTGCAGTGCCCGCTCTCGGGAGAATGCAGAAATCATCAAGGTGGCCATAGGGTCGTCCTTCAACTCGCGACGAAGCTCCGCGATGCCGCCTGGCAACACGGAGTGAAGGCTGAGCAGTCGTGCAAGGTAGCGCGCAATGTAGCGAGAGCAGTGGTGTCCGTTGAGGCTATCGCACAGACCACCAGCTGCTACCTCTGCCATGAACGGCACTGTCATTGGGGTCGTCGGGGGTGAGGCCGACACACTTGGACTACCATCATTATTACCCGCTAATGAGTAGAGCCCGCTGTTGCGCTTGTTATGCACATTGAAGGAACTCATGGTATCCCTGTCCATGCAGTTCATGACCTCGCATACACCAACACGGATAAAGGGCAGCGAAAACCGCACCATTTTCTTGTGCTGTAGTGGAAATGCCTGGAACATTCCCTTGACACGTGCTCTTCCACCCCCCCCCCCCCCCCCTCTTCTTCTTCTTCCTTTACTGGGATTTTTGATTCTCCTCACTACCGGGGAACTCAGCAGACAGCACCTCTTGCACGTTTGCATCTGAACACACGCCCAACAGGCCGAGGAGAGGGGGAGAGAAGCATCACCACCACCCCTCCCAATACCTTAGACGCAAGCACAAACACACATGTAGAGGCGCGTAAATATATATTTAGAGAAGCAAAAACAGGGATCACGCGCCACCAAAGGAGTTTATAAACTCCCGACCTCAACCAAGGAGCAAACATCTCAAATCATCTAGCCACCAGTTAGTTGCATTATAAACCACTCCATCTCATCCACACACACACACACACACACCGCCCCGCCACCACTCCGAAAACAAAACAAAAAAAAAAGGAATGGAAAAAAGAAAAAAAAAAAAGAAACGAAGCAACTTGATTACATCTCGGCTCACCACTTGTCAGAGAAGTTGTGGGAAATAAGTCCGCTGACTCGACGACAGGCTTGTCATCTTTTTCCCCACAGCGATGGCCCGCGCTACTTCGTAGTCCACCGTGCTACACTTAAATGGTTGCCTGGAAGCGGTGACGGATGGAAGTTTGAGTGGTGGCAGTCGCTCCGATGGAAGGCTGCGCATGAAGATCTGGTGCTCCAACTCTTGTCGTCTGGCACGATCATTCATATTTTCCTCCAAATACTGCTTCTCCGTCTTCCATATGCTGAAAAGAGATGAGGGCATCGACATGTGGAACTTGGGATTGACGCGAATAGACATCTGGAGAGACAAAAAATGGGCAACTTCTTTGCTGCGATACTTCCGCCGTAATTTTTTTTCTCGTACAAGCAGCAAGTGCCGATTCTCGGCCTCATCCCATGAGAGCGTGATTAAAGAAGGGCACGACGTAGGAGAGAGCCTGCCGTCCAAGCGTTTTCTGTCGCACACGTTTTGGCTTACAGGAGTCTTGTCTCTCACCGGGAGCCTTTGTGACGCATACAAAAGGTCATTTCGGCATGGTCTGAGCACCGTATTTTGCGGTGATTCGTGGATAAAGTTCATCGTCTGATGAGCGACGTGGTTGGGACTACCTCGATACGTCCTCCACAGCGAGTGCTGGTGGGGGAAGGAAGCGACAGAGTGGCTCCAATTCGTCGTGCTACAGTTCTCATGTGGGGTCATTAGATTATGCAACTGAATGACGAAATCCCGCTGCAGAAGATCGTTCGGTCCCCGAATTTCATGAAAATGTTCCTCCCCAAAGGCATCATCCACTGCGTCCAAGTGGCTTGTGCTCCAAAGAGATATGTACATGTAGTTGGAACTGGCGAAGTGTTTCACATCCGATTCAGGGATATCGCTGGTTTCCTCGATACTTTCGCCAATGTCACGTATGGTGTGCGAGATGGGGAGAGATGAAAGATTTCGGGTGGTAATTAGAATTGGCCGGCTCGTATGCGCACCAGTCACTGCCCTGGGCGGTCCCATAAGGTAGATGACCATTCGCTTCAGAGATCAACACCCACCACCACCACACACACACACACTCACCCCTGCGGAGGTATACAACGAAAGCAAACGAGAAGAGATGTGAAGACACATGTATAACACACACACAGAAAAAAAAAAAAAAATCAAGCAACAACAACAACAACAAAAGAAGAAACAGTAACAACAGATCAAGGGGGCAAAGTGCGACTTCAAATACGCATGCCACACCGCATACCGTGGTAACTATAAACCGGCTTCGTCGGCAGGTAGCAGTCCATGACGGAGCCCATAAGACCCACAGCTACACCGTCCCAAAACGATGGGGGATTTCGTTCACTCTTACCAGAAAATGAACACGGTTCCGTCATCAGTGCATGAGTGAGTGTCTTGCTCTTCACAGCGCTAGTACCACAGGCAAGAGCGCCATTAGCCCCATGCGGTAATGCCCTTCCCTGGGTGTTCAACCCCTCATTGAGAAGCGTCTCCAGCTGCACCTGGTTCTCCGTTGCATTCGAGCACATACCCTGAAGCAGCCTGAACCCAACGTCATCGGAAACAAACTCCTGGTAGCGGTAATTAGCAAGTGTGAGCTTCATGCATTTCATGAACGTTGTCAGCGCAAGTGAGACGCAGCCGAGAGTGAAGAACGGACGAGTGCGAAATCCCCGGCGAATAGTCCAAGAGTTACTGTGCATATGCTGCGGAAATGTGGCATCCACCGCCTTGTGATCCTCTCGAAGATCAACAAACGATCTCCGCGTGAGCCACGCGGTGAAACAGGCACCAAACCCGGCGCCCTTTCGGGCGCCATCAAAAAAGTCCGGACCAAAGGCGCACAGAATGGCGTCATCCTGCTCCTGCAGGTAGAGCGCAAGGGCGACCTCACGTTCCGTATCACCCGACGGCATGCGTGCCCTTCTTTTCCACACACACACACACACAGACAAAAAAAAAAAAAAAGAACAACAACAACGATAACAAACAAACAAATAAATAAGAGCTGTTGCACCCATTCCCATGTGTGGTGGTAGGAGTGAGAGCAGCGAATGCAGTGGAGGAACAACAACAACACACGGATCGCCACCCTCGCCAGAAAAGAAGAAACGAAAAAAAAAACATACACACAGTTACTTTTCTTTTGGTAACCGTTATTCATGCTTGCGTCATTCTTCGTTTTTTTTTTTTTTTTCTTGTGGCCATTCCATTCGCGTGCATATGGGAGAATTATGGCGCGTGGTGGAAAATAGACACACACGCACACACAGAGAGAGAGAGAGAGAAAGAATGCCGTGCAGGGGTGCAACGTCTAGGGAGCTTTTCGGACCCACATTTCCATGTAGATATCTTCGTTTGGAGCAAAAGTTACAGGGGAATGCAGAAACGAGCGAAAAAGGATGTATTGGTGTTTATCCAAAAACACCTCTTTAAGTTTATTTGCGGTGTCGCGGAACATAATCATGGCATCTGGATGCGGCATTGATCTGGGCGCAACGACCTGCTGTAATTCCGCAGCCTTCTTAACATCCTCCGGGTCACTTTCGTTGAATGTGTGAACACCGTCGTATCGCCACAGTACAAAGTCCTTTGGATAACGTTGGAAGATGATATTTTCCGTAAACGTTATAATTCTGCCGCTATTGTCCACCGCCAGACTGCAATTAATGAGGCCCAAGTGGTTTACCTTCCGGTGCATGTAGCTGAGCCCAGGTGTTGTATAGCATGTGGATATAATGTCTAGACGATCAATCATTGGGCCACTTCGCACCTGTGCCACAAGATCCAAAGGACCCCGACGGTACACGTAGCCTGTCAGTGCAATGAATATTATATTCAGAAAAAGGGCACCATAATGAAGACGGTAAACCACTTTGCACTCGTGGTAGCAGCGCGAGAGCACGAACGCCGCAATAATAAAGCAGAATGGTATCACCGGAAAAACAAAACGCATTTCTTTATGATGAATCAGAGAGAATGCTGCCAGCGTCCACGCGACAAAACCCATTATACCACACACGTGCCATTTTGCCGCTCGGCTTCTGACATCCTTCCACAAGACGAGGGGCGCGGATGCGATGAGGAATACGTGCAACAGTGTAATGCAGGGAAGAACCACAGCAAAGTAGAAATACCAAGGCTGATCCCCGAAAAAACGGCTCACGTTGTGCAGCACGTTGAAGCGGAAAAACGTCAATGGCGTAAACACCAACCGCTTGAAGAAGAGGCTGTCCACCACTACAAGTAGACTGCAGAAGGCCGCACACAACGCCAGACCACTGAAAAGGATGTGAAACACGCCCCCGTAGACACCACGCTTACGCACTTCCGAATTTAAATGCGGTAGGAGCAACGGAAAGAGAGTAAGAGCGGAGGTGGAGCGGATTGAGGTGGCTACGCCACTCATGAGCAAAAACCACAAATAACTCTCTTGCCGCGCAGCCACAAGGACAAACAACGTCTCCATCACATTGCTGTACGCACGGACACCCCCAAACGCCATGTACCAATTGCTCAACGAGAGTACAAGTGAAAAATATGCCACGGACCCAATCCGAAGACGTTTCGTCACTCCTGCCCTCACAGGCACAACAATGCGACTCTCCTTATTTTTCTCTCCTCGTCGCCATTTCTCGGATGATTTCTCCAATACAGCATCTACTGAGGCACCAATGTAAAACACACAAAGGTCAATACATGTAAGCACAATGGTTTGCACCAGTCGTGGTACAAACCACACCGCCCAAGTTGTATCCAAGCCAAGAAATTTCAACAAAAAGAACGGCACAGCGTAAATCCCTGGGAATAATGGAGAGCGCAATGCGTAATGCCACTCCCACGGGAGGTGTCCCTTGCCAAACACCATGTAATACGCCACTTCCGTGCTCTGCCACCATTCATCTGGCGCCTCCACCGTCATTATGGACACGCAAAGAAACAGACGGAACATAAATATTAGGGCGCAGATCCACCACGGGAGGCGCTGCTCAACGCCCGACGCTCCAAAGAAGGGGGTCTCCCCAGCCATCAAACCCCCTCCGCTTCGCGTGCGGTGGGATACACTGCACCCCCTTCCCATGTAACAACACTTGGCAGAAGAAAATTGAAAAGAAAAAATCTGGGGAATGGAATTACTGCGGAGTGAAGAAATGGAGAAGAACGAAGCGACGAACAACATCAGCACGAAAGAGAAGGGGCGAACATTACTCTTCCCCAAAGACACGCAAACACTGAAAAAGGAAACAAAAATGTTCCCCCACCCCCCCCCCAAAAAAAAAAAAAAAAGCACCTCAATCAAAAGAGAGAACGAAATGCATGAAAGGAATGAACTCTCCCTCTTCTCTTCTTTTTTCTTTCTTTCTTCGTCTCCCCCGTTTGTGGTGGTTAGGCTCCGTTTTTCCGACAATGATGCATAACGCCCAACACGTGATTTCCACTGCTGCCCCCACAACTCCAAGCGTCGTTTTCTCTCTCTCTCGCTCTTTACCCCCCCCCCCCCCCCCTCCCCATCCCACTTTACATTAGAGACACAAGTGCACGGCATCATCATCATCATCATCACCATCTTTCTTGCTGCCAATACCTCCGATACCACAATTTCTCTACTTTGGATGAATTTTGCACACCTCAAAGGCGCCACTACCGTCCTCAATCCCGCGACGTGTGGGACTCTTCGCCTTCCAGATGCGGTGGTAATGATATGCCATGTCATGCCCGTACCCGTGCGGATCGCTGTAGACAGCCATCATGTCATTCGCCCATCGCTGAAACTCCGGCACGTACTCGAAGCTACAATGGTGCGTAAGATGACTGAGCTCCTCCTTGCGGTTGCACGGGTTTGGGTGCTTGGACTTTGCAATTTGCGCTTCCCGCTCCGCCTTAACCTCCTCAATGGTGCGATTTGAGTAGTGCTTGGTGATGCGGTTCTCTACGATGCCTTTGCAGGCGATTATGGTACGCGCCGAGACGGCCAAAGCGCAGATCGAATCGGATGCGCGAGGTGAGAACGAGGGGGCACGGCGCATACCTTTCACCTAAATATATACCCTTGATTGCGTATTTCCCCAGCTTCTACTATGGCGTATGCAGATGCAAGAAAGAGAGGTGAAATCCACTGACAAGATGTAATACAGACAAGAAGCTCAGTGCCTCCACCTTCACGCAGAGATGCACGAAAACAAACATCGTATCATGCCTGAGATCCAACATGCAAAGTGGCGTCCGTTTCCACGTCCACTTCCACTCAGTGCATTATCTATAGCTTGGAGGCATTCTTCTCCCACATCAGCTTTCCTTCCCTTTATTCGTACAGTCCCCTGCTGCCTCTCATTGCTGCTTTCTCGCTATTCTTAGCAGAGCCGACACGGACGCAGAGGAAATCAACACGGTTAATCACCATATCATTACAGGCACACGCATACAGACAGACATGCAGTGAATCCCCGTGACGCAACAGCAGCGCTCCCTCTTTCTTCCTCCTCTTCCCCCATTTTCTCCGGGTGTGTCTCTTCATCAGAGATCACTTCATTCTGCCCCCCCCCCCCTTTTTTTTTTTTTCTGGGGGTGGGAAGTTGTTTCTTCTTTGTTCCTGGCCAAAAAAAAGGAAGCAACAAAAGAACAAAAACATCATCATCGTGGAATGTTGTAGAGAAATAAGAAGCGAAAACACACACACGCACACAAAACAAAAAAGAAAAACAAAAAGGGAAAAAGAATAAACAGTGGGTCTTTGATTGGTGGCCATCCACCTCCCTTTGCGTCTAAGAGACATCACTGCCATCAAGTCCTCTCCTTTTGCCCACCAGAGAAATGATGTCACATGTCCAACTCGAGCCGCCCCCTCTGCACCCCTGCACTGAGTCCTTTCACGCTGAGTACCTTGTCACCCTCATCATCACGGCAGTATAGCGGCGTCCCATTCTCAGAGAGGATGACCATATCAGGCAGTACGACCCAGCGGTTGTCGTCAAAGCTCAGTGGCGATGTGTCTGCGTAACCCCGCTCCTTCCACGCCATTTTTATACCACCGAAAGAGACGGCGTTGTTGGCGTTTGACAGAAAAAAGAATGAGCAGCAGGAGTGGATCTGCGTGGCGTAGTTCTCCATGACGATCTCTGCCAAGTCGTCCACGAGACTTGTTGTCTCGGCAAAGGGACGCATGTCCCGCTCGTTCATGCCCAAACCCACCTTTCGTTGGGCTGGAAGTTTGATGTTTACTAATGGAATGTGTGTATTACCACTCACGTCGTACACCGCAACGCCGAGTCCGTTCCCGTGCGACACTAACACAAATGAACATCCATCTAACAACTGCTGCTTCTCTTGAATGCGCTGCACGTATGACTCGACAGAAATCCCCAGAATGCTGCCACCATCGAGCGGATATGGCATGCAAATCAGTGGATGATACACCCCTCGCACCCGCTGGTTTTTGTCAAGCACTAAAAAGCGACAGGCACCTGCGCCAACACTTGACTGGCGCAAGAATCTGTCCTTTGGATCCAATTTCTCCAAAAAGACGGATGCTGCAGACTCCGGTGTCAGCAATATCTTTTGACGTGCGCGAAAGTTCTTCATGGTGAACTGTGCGACTGCTTGTCTGCATCTCGTGCATCCCATGCGAAGCATGATTTTTTCCTCCTTCTACAATTTTACAGAGGGAAGGCAGACACACACACACACACACGCGCGCGGAAGGGGGAACGGTAGTGTCCTTTTCCTCCACGATGTGCGTGGGATGCTCAGTGGAGAATCTATGCCAAAAGTGAGCGTCGGTGTCTTTTCTTCCAGATGTTGATCTGACCTCTCGTCTGCCCCGTTTAGGCAAATATGAGCAAAGAAAAAACGGAAAGGAGGACATGCGCACATACATACATACATACATACATACACATATATATTAGCGAGAGAGAGAGAGGGGGGGGGGGGGGGGGGGGGGGGGGGGGGACAAACACCACACACGCCAGACCACAAAACAGACAACGA
>JASANX010000797.1:0-25252 GCA_030849745.1 Trypanosoma scelopori
GTCGACATTGTGAGCGCAGCAAGCCCGAACAACGGATGAGGAATTGGCATCATACGTGGCAAGAAGTTGCCTCAACAACCCAGCGAAGGCAGCGGACCTACTTTCTCCGAAAAATTCCGAAAACATAGCCGGAGAGCGCAGGAGCGCCACGGGGTGCACAAAAAACCTCGTTCCATCCACGTTTCGCGCAAGAATGCCGCGCTCACAAGACTCCCCAAGGATGGCCGACGCACTGAGGAGGCAGTAGGCGTACAGATCATGGCGGTAGCCAGACGATATGCGTTGCAGAGACTCTTCCAAAAGGTACGCGCACGATGGGGGAGCGGCAGCCGCGGCACCAAATGGCAAACAAGGCGCTGTCACATCGACGTCGGGAGCGGTATCCCACCGCCGCTCCGCATAGGCGAAGGCGCAGCCGCCCAACCACGGCGCCCGACCACCCCCCGTCACAACGCGACGGAGAGGCGAGCAGCCGGAACGCATGGTCTTTTGCAGCGCCGAAAGGGCAACGACAAGGAAAGGAGAACGGCAAAAGAAGGCGATATGGCGATTGGCACAGCGGGGTCTGAAGTGCGTGAGGGAGGCTGGGGAATGAGGTCGCGGAGCGAAAACAACAACAACACTGCAACCCCTCCCCCTGCCGGTAGCGGTACAGAGACGATAAAGAAAACAACAGAGGAGGGGAATAATGATGGGGTGGGGTGGGGATTACAGAGGCAGAGGCGTACACGCGTGCCTTCTTCAGCGTCACCGCCACTAAAATGACTAACATCATTGCCAGTAGCAATGCCAAATGCACTTCATGCGTCAATATAGTTTAAAGCAGTGACAACAGCCTCCATTCCGAGACACTGGCAGTAGTCACGTAGCTGAATTCGCTGTTCCTCAGTTGTAAGGCGCCCCAGGGATAGTTTCATGTCCTCGTATATGATATTATGCGCCGTGATTTCGCCCTGACAGAGAGAATGCAACAAACGATCCCATACGTGAAGGTCCTCCAGAAATAGATCTGGAGGGCCAAAGAGGCGTGTAAGAAAGCGTGTGACGCTGCGCGTCGTCTCGCGTGTCAATTCGTCACGCCACAATGCCAGTCTGTCAATGGTTGATGATGTTATATCCTTCCGGCCGCTCAACTCGCTACAGCGATCCAGCCACTCCTCCAGTGCAGCGTGCATGCTATGCACACAACCGAGAAGCTGCAACGAGAGTACGATTGTGTCTGAGAGAGAACCAAGCGTGGTTTCCCTCAATACAGTTAGCGCGCCAACTAATTTTGTCGTGGATGAAACGACGATCTGCTCCCACATGATGGAAGTGTACGACGGGAGAAGGGCGAAGACAACAGAGAAACGCCGAATCACTGCCTCTAGGCACCTCAGCATGTGGCGCGTATTGGAGACCATGTCAGGTGCACGTGGGGATTCACACGAGAGAAATTCAACACGCCATAGGGTGCCGGCGCCTGTGTCAAACGCTCTCTCAACGGCACGCTTTGCTGCGTTGAGGTAGACGTCAAAGACTGATGGAAACAGGATACTTTCAGCAAGCAGCAGTTGCGCAGCCCTATGAACCACACACTCTGCCCCGTTCAAGAAGTCTACGAAGCAATTGACACCATGAACAGCGAAGTTCGCCGCCAAAAGAAGAGCAGAACTCTCGTGCCAGCCGTAAACGGTACGAAATAAAGATGCGGCAGTCCATGCCAGCGTCACACTGCCAAGTGCTATCAAAGTAGACGCTTCTGTTCCTGTTTCACATGGCGGTGCCCAGCCATGCGTGCGAGTGCTGTGAATGTATCGCCCATACAACTGCAGAAGAAACGAAAAGAAATGCTGCGGCTCATCACGCCGAGCGGTTTTCTTTCCAAGTTGGAAGTGGAATGCCAGCTCTCTCTCCAGGGGCTTCATTTCGTACGACAGAAAAGGTTGCAGCAGCTCATGTAGCTCGAGGCTCCAATCATAGCGTCGAAGCCACATGGTGCGCTCCCCGTCCGAAAGGCCGCCAAGATATATTTGCAGCAGCGAAGAGACCGCGCGGGAGTAAAATACTCGACTGCGCTGGCAATTCTCTCCAGCACCGCCATCCTCACGTTCTAGAAACCCAAGTAGCGGAGAGAGTGCCTGTACGGCCAGTCTGGCAAGGGACTTTAGTGACGCCCAATGCTCATCGCTACTTGCATGCTGCCACTGCCCCCCAGACTCCAAGAGGTGCACAAACGTATTCCATTCGTCATATGCAGCAGACCACATTGCAGCATCCGCCTCATTGTCTAATGCACGCTGAAGCAGCACTGCCAGCGCGGAAGCCTTGGCTTGTTCCCAGCGCACGCGTGGCTCGCCGCGCATGTATGCACCTGACCTGGGCTCACCCTCTGTAAGTCTGGCGAGAAGGTGTGGCAAGAATGCAGCGACACGAACGCTACGATCATTTGCAAGCCTGTGCACGAGAATATCCAGGACGACGTCGTCGTCGTGGTGGTGGTGGAGTTGCATCAAGTGCGGAACCTCCGACATTGTCCTCCGTTCGCTTTGCGTTTGACTGTATTCCTTTGTGCAGAACTTTGCAATGCGCATGTACGTATGTGCGCGTATGTATTCGCACGGTGATTCTCGGCTCTATTTTTGCCACTGACTGTGGGACGGAATGAGAAACAAAACAGAAGAGAGTGGACGGAGGCAACAACAACAACAGAGGTGGCGATGGCGGCGGAGTTAACACACGCCGCAGCGCAGCGCAGCAAGGAAGGCCCTTCACACAGAAAAGTTTACTCCCATCTGGCGCAGAGTGGGGCCCAAATCACCTTGCAGCTCTTCTCAAGCAAAGGGATGCAATGAAAAGGGAAAACACAAATGACAAAACGGGTGGGGGGAATTCGCGGAATAACCAAACATTCCAATCGGGCAGGCGGCTCCTTCGTTGTTGTATTCAACGCCGCTGTCACCGTTTACTCCTCTTCCGTTCAGTCATTCACGCACTCACGCACTCACGCACCACCACCACCACCACCATCATCATCATCTCTCTTTTTACAGCGGCAGCGTCCTGCACAACACACACACACACACACAAACGCAGCGTGAAAACCTACAAAATGCATGTTTCTCTCCCTATTTACTACTGGCCTGCTACCGCACATGTTAATAAGGGTTCTTGCGATCCTCGTCATTTCGGCGATATTTATACGGTCTGTAGCTGAGGTGGTTCTCCACAAGGAAGAGGTTCCTTGTGCGCTGCGAATACCATGTGCTCAGCTGATACATGGGCATCCACCATGGCATATACCATGGCGAGAGCCAGCGTTCTTTGACGTGCAGCCAGTTGTCAATATGGTACTGGTAGTCAACATAGAGCGACAGCGCCTTGAGGTTGGGGCGGAAGTGATCAACCGGATTCGACCAGAAATCCGACGTGAGATCGTTGGCTGGCGACGACATGTAGTTCACCACTTTGTTGATATGCTTGCTCCCTGTTATTCCTGTGTATGTGGTGAGAGGTGGGGGGTGTGTGAAAGGGGAAAAAAACGGAGGGGATGGGGGTGGCAGAGCTTCAATCACCCCACACCTACGAGAAAACGCGCACAACACATGGGAATACACGGCATATTTCTGCAGGAGCACACACATACACACACAGAGAGAGAGAGAGAAAGAGAGAGACGGTGGTGGTGGTGGTGGTGGGGAGAAGAAGGAGGGAAAAATAAACAGATATGCGCGTACACACGGTGCATATGCGTGCATTTGTGTATAATGTACGGTGGAGACACCCGTAGCCAACGTGATGTGAATTTTGTTGCATATAACTTTTTTTTTCTTTTTTTTTTTGTGTGTGTGTGCGTGTGTTTAATGAAAAGGAGGGGGAGGGGGGAGTGGTGTATTTATATATTTTCTTCTCTTCTCGTTCTTTCTTTTTTTCTTTTTTTTTTTGTGGGCGGGAGGAGGAGGAGGAGGATCGAACTTCTTTTCTTCTTTGTTTGTCTTTGGCCTCGTGTGCGGTCCACTTTATTGGGTAAAGAGAAGCCCCGCCACCCCTCACGTGGGCTTCGGCCTCCACAGTTCTCCCCGGATGGACCGCTGTTATGATGTAAAATATAAGCGTCTGCCCCGCACGCGTGTGTCCACGCATTCCGTGCTGACCATCTCTCGCCTCGCAGCACTCGATCAGCTTCTGTTTGGTCTGTTGCTGCGGTTGCCTTCTGCTTCGCTTCCCCCACCCCCCTCCCCCTCCCTTGCCTGCCGCCTGCTCAACCTCCCTAGTTGTTGCCGCTTCTAATATACCCTTTGTTGTTGTTGTTGTTGTTTCCTCCCCCTCCTCGTCTCTCTTTTTCCATCCTCGTCCTCCCTCACTCCTCTACGCGGGTCGGCCATTGCTGTTGTTGTTGTTGTTGTTGTTGTTGTACGGGCCGGTGATACGTACAAAGTGCATGCTTAGTTGTGTCCCTTCGCCGTGTGCGTCAGCGGTGCGGAAGGGAATGACGTTGTGTTCTTGCCGACGGTAAAGCTAGAGAAGGAGTTTGCCCCACCGCACGATATTGTCGTGCTGCTGGGCGTTGCCGCCGATGATGCGTCCTCGCAGAGACCATACAGCACACCGTTGTTCGCTAGAGGGGAATTGCCACCAAAACACTCCCGTAACAGCTTGAAGTAGCAGTGGCCCGTGAGCAACGAGTCGCTGCCCGCCTGGTGTGCCATGCCGAAGCGACGCACACGCAGGCTCTCCGAGAGGTGATCCAAGCCGAGCGAGTGTGAGAGCTCTGTAGAGCGCAACAGGTACTTGATGTCGTACACGCACGGAAACAGCGCGTGGAATATTTGCAGGAAGTCGTCCTCTTTTTCCGGAAGGTCCTTGCCGCCGACTACTTTTATCAAGTAACCAAAGTCGTAGCCGGCGTGGAAGGCGAGCCAGCGGATCTCCGAGTTGAGGATAAGTCCGCTCGAGATGAGGAGCTCCGCAAAGTGCGACACCTCCACGCCGTATTTGGCGAAGTAGTCAAAGTCAATGCCCCCGTGGCGGAGCAGCTGTATGCTATCCTGTGCATACACGTCCTCTGAGAGGCAGAAGCGGAAGTTGAACTGCCAGGTGCAGCAGTTCTCCGGCACCTCACCCTTTTCATTGAGCAGGGTGATGCCTAACTGAATCATCTTCAGTAAATTTACATTGCAGCGCAGTGTCTGGTAGTAGAACTCGTGTGTCGCCTTGAAGCTGCCTACTGGCTTCGCCACAACACCAGGGAATTCCGTGTCCATCGACACATATGGGTAGTCCTTGATGAGTGAGCGGATGACGCTGAACTCCTGCTCTAAGTTATCCTCCCACACATCACGAATCATCGGAGACTTACTAAGAGAAGGAATGGCAGCAATACCACCCCCTTGGCTAGCAGCAACGGGATAGCGCTGTTGGTACGCCCCGTACTGCGCTGCAGTGCTGTATTGCATCATTGCTCTGCTTGTTTACCCCTTTGCAAGGCAGGTACAACAGATGTGGGGCGGGAAAGTCAGAGTGAACAAAGACGGCCAAATAATAATACATGTCGTCAGCTCATCCCACTCTACACGCTGCGTGTGGCACCACAATGAAAACCCAAAGCGGCTGCAGTCCCGAACACTTCTGGGAATACACATGGAATAGGGAATGTCACAAACACACATATATATATATATATATACACACAAGAAAAAGAATATTAATAACAACAACAACAATAATACGATAGAGAGTCACGTGCCACTCCGGTGATAGAACGTTAACAAATGGGGAGACTAGCAGTGTTGAGTGGCACACACGAAATTCAGCCGTCCAGCAATGCCAAGACAGTCTGAAGAGATCGTTCCACCGCGTCGTATCTGCTGCTGTTCATCGCCCTCTGCATCTCCAGGTTTGGCTGCATTCTCCCACCCGCCATTTCCTGCAGATCGACAATTGAAAGCATGGCATCTTGTGGCCGTACCGCCACGCTCAGTGCGTGAAGCCTCATCATCAGCTTGTCAGCCACGCTAAAGCTCTTTCTGAAGCTGCTAACATCCGTCTCCATGTGGTTGGTGACATTCAACACCTCCAGCGTCGCCTCCTGCACCGCAGACAATAGCGCCGTCGACGAGGTTGCGCGGCGGCGGGGGCAGCAGCAGCTGTCGTCCGCACTGCCCACATGCAGTACTGCACGTGCCACAGCGCTTCCAACAGCATCGCGCAGTGCACGTTGTAGGCGATCGCAGTCATCAGCCCATCTCGTCAGCCTTTCCTCTACAGACTCAAACCGTATCAATACTTCCGTTGCTGCCTCACGCCCCTTCTCAAGAGAGGAGTCTCCGAGATGGTGCTCCAAGACGATCTGAATACCCTCCTTCGTCAGCTGCCGGTGGCTGTCATCAAGGGCATCAAACGATTCGGAAAAGGACTTCAGAGCGTAGAGCACATCCAGCGCCCGTGCCACCGCATAACGCACAAACGATACGTCGCTCAACTTCAGCTCCCCCGACTGAAGCACCTTGCAACACTCCTCTAGTACATCTCGATAGCCCAGCAAAGGGAGAGCGCCAACCAGAAGAGGCGTCTCAGGCACAGTAGACAGCTGAGATGCCGCGTGTAGCCGCGCGCGCAGCTCGTCATTTTCGTCTTGTAACGCCTTCTGCCTCTTCGCGCAAAGTTCCATGCGCCTCGCGAGGGCAACGTCTGCCGCCATCCGGGGATGTGGAGGCGGAGGCGGCGGTGCCGGATGTTCTTCGCCATCTCGGTATATAGCCAGTCGGGCCAACAGGGCCTTCGTGGTGAACGTCATCGCTGCGGAAAACGAGAAATAAAAGGAAAGAAGACGGTAGCTTAAGAAGCAACATGTACACACACACACACACACACACACACACACACACACACACACTTACATGCAGTGGGGTGCTGTGCGCAGAAGGAAAGAAAGAAAGGCGGTAAAACCATTACAGTAACCCGCCAGTGCGAGAACAGTCGCTGGCAGAGATGAGAGCAAAACCAAAAGAAAAAGACGAAGCAGCATCACAACAGCATGCCGTCAGGGTTTACCCACGCTGCATGAAGCCGTGCTGCCCTACTGGCCTGCCCCATCTCCTCGAGAATATGCAGCTGCGCGAGTTCTCGAACACCAGTCGGGGACTCCTCCCCCAACAGCTCCTCATGCAGCCGCGTCGAATCCGTCAATGCGGGGCGGACAGGCGCATTCTCAAGTTTGTGCCCAGATGGTGCTGTCTTTCGACTGGCCCTGTCCAAGGCGTCCACTTCACTCAGCAGGTCATTGACAGACGACACCGTTACACTCATGTCCGTCTCGTCAATGGGAACGCATTCCCGCGCAGCATCACTTGTGCTGTCATCTGTGTTACGCATTCCCTCGCCCTTGTCGCTGCGCCCGTTCGCACGGACCACTCGGAGAAGTGCGTGAAGGGGCCCACGAGGGTTCTCGCCGCGCAGCAAAGCGTGAAGCAGTGGAAGAGCCGCAGCAGATCCGTCACCATTCTGGTGGGCCCTCCGCTCAACACACTGCAGAACCGTCCTCTTCTCCTCCTCACAAAAAGCCGTCTGGGGTAAACCTCGAAACTCGTGCAACTCTTCGTTCCTCCTCATGCGAAGCAGCACGTACAGCAGATGCCCCAGGGGGCCATCACGAGCAAGAAACATGGCGAGTGCTTTCACGGTCTTGGGGCCGCATCGAACTCCCTTTTCCCGAGCGTACACCTCCACTGCCAAAGTTAGTGTTCGCTCCGAGAGCACCACGCCGAGCGATGCTGCGGCACGTAGCACCTCCCACTTCTCGACGTGGCTTAGCGACAAGGCGCAGAAAACAAACATGCCGTGTACTGCGACGGTGTCAGCTTGATATACCATCTGAAGGCGCCCGCTAAGACGACGCTGCAGAAGCAAACCTTTTGCGGAGTGTGACACCGCACAGTGTTCCGCCGCCACGGGGTTTACAGAAGGATGCTGCATGAGGGAAAAGACAATCTCGTCAAATGGAACATTGTGGTTCACCATGTGTTTTGCGTAGACAATGGCATCTTCAAGCTTCCCGCGGGCTGTGCAACAGTACACCCAGGCCGACAATGTCTCTGACGTCATTGTTTGCTGCTGCTCCATGCGTCGGAATAGCAACTGGCACGTGGTGAAGTAGTGTGGATCAAGAATGCAGTGGTATGCCGCCATGCACAATAACGCGCGCAGCAGCTCAGGTGGCAGCGCGAACTGTTCCTCCGGTGGGTTCTGCAGGGAGGAGAAGGTCCGACACTTCATGAAGTCCTCGTACATCACATGCGGAAGCGGCGCATCGCACGCCTTGAGCAAAGTGGGGAACAGGAAGAAGTAATTGTGCTCCATGATGTACCGAAGAGCATCATGATATGGAAGGCGTTCTGTGATCCTCTCCAGCCCCTCATGAATGGGCGCCCGCCAGAAATCCTCCTTGCTGGGCAAATACACGCTGTTGCGGACCAGCGGTTTGTATGCAGGGAGTTGAAGCAGCCATTTCTTGTCAAACCCCCCGCTTCGCTCAGCCTCGAAGCGGGCCGACACGGGAAGATCGTATGGTGCGTCCGGAAGCTCCATCGCATTGCCCACACCACTGCTATTGTGGAGAGACTCTGCCCGCTGCTGCTGGCAGCCCACGCAACTTTGCCACGGCAGCTTGAGGCGCCGTAACATGCACCAGCGCTTCTTTGCAAGCAACAAAGTCAGCAGAAGGCCAGCACATGTCAAAATCAGACGAAAAAAAAAAAAAAAAGACAGCCACAAGAGACGAACTCAGTAGAGGGAGCGAAAGAGAGAGGGAGACACATTCACTTACACGCACGCACACACAGAAACAAAAACAGAAGACACTTCCACATGGGAAGCAGCAGCAAAACAAAGAGGTGGGAGAAAGAAATAAAAATAAAGCGAAACACATGCCTACGCACTTGGTCCACGCAGAAACTCGTACAGCTCCCTCCACGGACGCATGAGAAAAAGTTGTGGCGGAGAGTTACGCGGCCATGTTCCGGCTTTAATTTTATTCTCAACGCTCTCAACAGGGGTCACCTTGATGAGCTTTCCACCGTTCCGATAGATGTGGCACTCCTGAAGGGTGAAGAGCACTGCCTGCTTCTCCTTCTCCGAGTCAAACGTGATGAATACTGGGGGCTGCTGCGGCCCTGCTGCTGCAACGATGCCCAGATCGCCGCCTGGGCCAACAAAGAGCTCAGTCATGTACTGTATTGCGACACAGTGCTTGATGCCGCGCCCGTTACTGCCGGGCCCTTCGGGCTTTGCGATAAAGAGGCAGGTTGCCGTCACCCACGCACAGCGGCGCTCCTTCTTGGATCCCCTCCAGCTCTTTACCGGTTGCACCACACTGCCAAACCAGTGTAGTATCTTGGGAGCAATTGGTGCAAAGGCAACAGCGAACTCTTGGGGGATGTTGATGATGCGAAGCCCCGTCCGAGGATCCTCTGCAAGTGTCCAGCCGCATTTCTTCCCGTCCACCAGCTGCATCTCCTTCTTAAACCTTTTTGCGCGCTCTGCATCGGCGGGCAGCACCGTCAGATTCACCCGCCAATATGTTGCAATCTTCCGCAGGATGTCCACCAGTCGGTGTGTGTGCTGCACTGTCTGCAGGTGCAAGTCAAATGCGTTCATCGTCCTCAAACCAAGGGAGAGATTGTCGAACACGTATACCTCGTGTAGTCGTTGGATGTCAACACAGATGACCAACGCTCCCGTCTTCACGTCGCCTATGTAGAGGCAATTCGGGGTAACAAAACAACCAACGGATGTCTCCTTACCGGATAGAAACCCCTTAAAACTTGTCGTGATGACCTCAGCAAAGAACAGGCGCCGTCCCATCTTGGCGCCAAACACGCTGCTTAGATTCCACCCCGGCGGAACGTAGGGCAGATCGAAGCGAGTGTCTTGCATCGATTCCTGGTCGTCGTGCCCGCCAGCACCATCATCCAACAACACCCGCCGCGGCGGTAATGAGTCGTCCCTGTACTCTGCGTACACATCGCCCAGGTCATCCGCAGCATTGTGCTGCTCCCTTCTGCAAGCATCTGTTTTTTCAGTCTCGTGTCGCTCTGATGGCAACGCCCATGATAGTGACGATGAGGATGGTGGTGGTGGTGGTGGTGGTGGATGCGTCGAGTGGAACATAGCGGGAGAGAGTCCGCCCATGGGCGGTGCCTGCGAGAGCACAGCAGCAGCAGCAGCAGCAGTGGCGGTGGGCTGTACTAAATCCCTCTTCTCAGCGAAATCCCTCTCCGTCGTCGTCGTCGCGCTACCGCCGTGGTAATTATTACTAGAAAGGTCTTGCCCCAATGCGAGGCGTCGACGGTCCTCCTCGTACGCAGCCTCCCAGTCGTCCATACTCACCTCTTCCCTTGACTCGGCGCTCACACACACACACACACACACACACACACACAGTAATAATGATGATGATGATGATGCAGGTGGCTGCAGAGAAGCAAACGAAAGGGTAGCAATGGTGTCAACAGCGCACCAGAAGAAGAAGAAGAAAAAAAAAAAGATGATAATGTCTGCCATCACCACAAGCGGTGAGAGTTCCCCCCTTTCTTCCCTCCCTCGCCATTCACTCATCCACATATGACACGTTGTTCCGCACCATCCATTTTTAAATAACATTCGTCATTTTCTTCGCCTTCTGTGTTTCTTACATACCAATGCATAACGCATTCTGTCTACATTTGTGTAATCCACTACCGTGTGGGTCTACTCTCAAGCTTGCCTACCACTTTGAATGACCACTGCATCTCTTCAGTGTCGACGATGAGGGTCCCCTCCACTTGTGGCACCCGTGCGGATGGAGCAAACTGCACCTGTAGCGGTGTTGCGGCGCCAGGGTTCCTGTGACCCACAATAAACGACCGCAACACGCCGTGCGCAACCGTCACCGATAAATCACGGGAGCTGTCGGGGGTAAAGTAAGCGCTAAACGGGGAGTTTTTGGGAAGCACATTGTACATGTCAAAGGTGATAGCCGATGCGGAGCGGAGGGGGGCCTTAATGGTCAGCACGTCGTCATACTCCGCACGCCCGGCGTCAAGTATGATGGGATACCGCCACCCAGAGCCGTTTTCAGAGCGCACAAAAATATCTGCATTGACAATAAATGGTCGCATGGGCGCAAAGCGTAGGTGCATGGTGAGAGCACCCGCAACTTCATCATCGGTGACTACCTTGCTTTGAAAACTTGCCTGAACCGCGCTGGCGTACTGCTGTCGATGCTCCAAGTCCAAAATTACAGAGACTCGCTTTTTCTCCTCCAGTGTCAATCCTGGCACCTCAACTGTGACGATTTCCTCCACCTGGCGGCGTGCCACGCAACGCAAACGCAGTGGTGCATCGCGGCAACGCCATTCAGAAACACCTTTGAGTGGGAACTTCCATGCAATATCCTGCACCTCATCGGAACAGAGCAATGGACGCACCAAAACAGTGGCCTCGTGGTTGCCCACGGACACTGGCGAGTACGTCACTGGGATGGAACCCACCGCCCCTGGTGGAATAGGCTGCTGCGACTGCTGTACCAGTGTGTAGTACCCATCGCCGTCGCAGACAAGTGTGGCTGAGGGGGTCATTGGAACTTCAAATGGGTTTTTTATCTTGAGACCCACCGAAAGCCTTCCACCCACCTCGCAGACGCACTCCATCGGAGCATTCTCCGCGGGTGGTCGGCCGAGGCCTCGGCACACGTACCGCCATTCCCCCAAGCTCGGATTGTAGAGCTTCAGCATCGTCTCCTGCGCCTTGCCCACTGCAGTTGGCGTGTACACAATGTCCACTGTCAATTCCGAGTAGGCAGGGATACTGAGGAGAGCTGGTGCGATAGAGAAATTGCGTGGGTTTGTGTTGGAGACAGACATGGTGCGCTCCATGGCAGTGTTGTTTGGTATCCGTATCTGCGCCACATCTGGAACGCCAATCTCGCTCTCAAATGTGATCTCCTCTGGTGCAGCCTCTTCCACAATGATCTTCAACTCATACCAGAACTCGCCCACCTCCTCACTACAGAAGGCAATTCGTCCATCGAAGTTTCCAAAGTACATTGGGATGAATAAGAGCGAGTATACGGCATTAGCACCTGCATCCACTACCACAGAGTTCTCCCCAAAGAGACCCATTCCAAAGCGCCGCACGGCGAACACGATGGTCTTGTTCGTTGGGTTGTGGATACTCAGATCCGCAGTCACGGGAGTACGTGCGTCCGTCTTGATGTCTACTGTGCCCTCCTTCTCGGGCGGGCTCACACTTACGGTCACGGCGTACCATGCGAAGCGACCGTTGGGTGCACGGCAGACGACAGTCCCCGAGTAGGTGCCGCCCATCATGGGCTGTAATACCAGTGAGTACTTTGCCGTAGTGCCACGCCGCACCAGGAGCGAAGACTCTCCACATGCGAATGGAATATCCGTCTCAATTCCATATGTGGCATCGATGCCATTAATATCAGGCACCGTTAGCAGCTCTGTGCGCCGCTCGCGCGCCTTGCAGTAGACGATAATTGTGTCCTCTGACAGTGGCTCCTCGGCCTCGCCAAGCAACGTGTATGTGCGCCTCTCCCCCGTCACGTTATTCAACAGCACCAAGCTGCCTTGATCGCTGCCGACCCACGAGGGACTGTAACGAAGTGGATACTCGCGGCGCTTTCCGCGAGGCACGTACACCTCCTTAGGTCCAGTAAAACTCGTGCCTTCCAGCGTCGCCGTCACCAACCAATCGTCGTTGCCGCCGTTAACAACAGGAATGCCTTGAATAATACACTGCCGTGCAGGACAAGCAAAGCGAAGTGTGCGTTTCTCACCCATAGGGACGCATTTACCTGTTAGCTGAATGCAACGCACGTCATACTTGGAAGCGAGGATGATGAAACCGGTGTACTCACCAACAGACTTGGGTAGGAAGGTGAAGCTCAGCTTCATCATCGAATCACCCGCATCAAACGTGTTACTCTCAGGACTACGAAAGAAGGGATTGGGGCCAACATTTGACTCGTTCACAAATGTCACGTGATACGGAATGCCGGTAAGATCGGGTTTGACTGACGCCCTCGTGGTGCGCTGTAGACGGGGATGGCGGTGGTCCTCAAGCGAACGCAGCATCCGCTCAAACGGTGCATTATGAATTTTGACGAGAAGCGTATGTGTGGACTCCTCCCCAGCCTCTGCGCGGACTATGCACTTGTCTGTTGGCTTTGGTGGCAAACATGTGCCAATGACAATGTACGAAAACTCGCCCTGGTGCTCATCATAGAATGTGATGCGCGCCTCATACCTGCCACGGGCGCATGGAGCGAACTGCAGCACCACCCTTGTCGACTCGCCGCTGCGGAACGGCACAACACCGGCAGAGAGGTAGAACGCACTTTGCATGGATTTGCCAAACTCACCCTCGGGATATGCAGCATCGTTTGTGTACTCCTCTGCAAGACGCAGCGTGGCGATGCAACTCTGCAGGAAGGGGCTTTCCACATGGATTTCATAGTTAAGAACGGTGTAAAGTGGCGTCTCTAAATGAATGACGCGCAGTGGCTCATTGTTAGGCTTCGCCACAAGGTGAAACACGAGGGGTGCACGCTCCTCCATGAGACTTGAAGAGGTGTCAACTAGGACGCAATCACCCTCCATACAACGGTTGAAGCGCAGAGTCACCTCCACCTGCAGCTGCACCGTACCACCGGGGTCAATCCCGAGTTCCTGCGGCAGTGTATGGAATGATGAGTTGCTCATCTCAGCTGTGTAGGTGCGGGAGGTGTTCGACGTATTTGTCACTTCGATCGATCGTGTCATCGATGCAAGAAGTTTTCCATCAAGTGTGATGACTGCTGTGGGAATAAAGCGTGGCAGATACCGCAAAAGCGTTGCAGACAGCAACAACCAGTCCACCGCACTGTACTCCAGCAGTTCTTGTGGGGTGTTAGGGAGCACCGGAACGCCCAAATACGCCAGCGCACCAAGAAGCACCGCGGCGTTGGCCTCCATATCCATTTGCGACGTGGGAGACACAACAAGACGGTCTAGAGAAACACGTGTAACCACTGACGGCACGTACACAACAATGCAGGCAACCATGCCAAAGCAACTGTGCAAGTCTTCAAATCGACAAATGCTCTGCTGAGGCCCCTTAAGCATACCGCTCTCAATACCCCTGTGCACGTTGTACGCCACCCAACGCAGTAGTAAACACTCCTCTGGACTGAACACATTGCTCTTGTGCAGTGCCGCTTGAAACGGCGATGATTCCCACATCTCTAGCGGAATATAGGTCTTCATCAAGGGGTGCGTCCGAAGCATAGCAGCCAAGTTCACCTTTGTAAGGTAGAACACGCGAACAGCCTGGAGTACCACTTGCACCCACGCATGGTTAGCGCGCACCGCGAAGTCTGCCTGTGAGATAACCTCCTCCCCATTGCTCTCCTGGTGGCGGCAGTAAGTGTCGTATGTCATTAGGTATGGCAGCCGTACATCACTCAGATACCCCCCACGCAACTTGATAAATGATGTCAGTGATTCAAGAAACGTGATGGTTTTCCCTTTCGATCCCGCCACTGGTTGAGCCTTGCGGGGAGGGCGCTTCCCATTCAGTCTGTATAGAGCGTCAAGAAGTGTGCGACCATCTGTGGCCTGCAATGATGTCACAAGGTCTTCAACAGGCTCTTGAAGAATATTGCAGTTCAGCCAATGCCGAAGATTTTCCATTCGGTGCACCAGGTACATTTCTTGCCCAATGATATCCACGTAGCCAAACGGGGTGGAAATCGATGGCTGGCGCCGCCCAGTCTCGGCTTTGAATTCGACATCCGGAGAGCCACTGGTAGGGTTGTTAGGTAGCGTGGAGGACGCCTCACAGTAAATGAGCGGCTCCGTCCATTCCCCCTTTTCGTCTTCTGCCGCTGCTGCTGGGCTGATTTCTGAATACCCACGGCGATGCATCACGTACGGCGCAGTGGTTAGGAAGGAGTTGACAGTCGTGCCCGTGACAGGTATTGTGAGCGACTCGCCCTTCTGTGACCTGAAGGTGATGGATGAGGCAAACGACACCGCCCTTGGGGAGCAAAACTCGACACAAACAGGAATGCGGTTGGAGGAACGCGCGACGCAGCCATTTGGAAACGTGACGGTGAGTGGCCCCGGCTCGGTGTTCTTGTAGTAAACCTCGATGGAGTCAAAACCGTCATTTTCGATGTACAGTGTCTCCCGAACGGCGACGTTGAGTGGGACAGCGGGGAAAATCAACTCGCCCCTGTCGCACACAATACGTGGTAGCGCGGAAAAACCAGAGACGCACACCTCCGCGGAGGGCCGTGCGCGGCATCCGTCAACGTACAAACAGTACCGCGCATGCAGATGACCCACCGTACTTGGGACAAACGTTGTGGGCACCTGCACACGTGCTTGCGGTTCTAATGTGCCGCTCTCCGGGCTCATACGGAACGGAGTTGCATCAGAGCTGCCGCCGCTACAGTTGTTGCTGTCGTTTTTGTAGTTGTTGTGGTGGTCTGCGAGCATTAGCTCCCATCGAATAGCTTCCCTGGAGGTGTTTTCGATTGTTAGCGAGAGGGGCACTGCAGGCGTGCCAACGACTGTGCGTGGGAACTCCAGAAGGTGACGATCGACAGACACCCGCGGTGGCAACGCGTGCGCAGTAATGGAAAGCGGCAAAAGCGGGTCCATCTCATCCGCGCCAACGTGTCGCCACGTAACAAAAAAGCGCTCATCGCTTCCGGTGCTTGTTATGGGGCGGTACACAAACATCACATTCACGTCACTGTGCGGGGGAATGGTGACGTGTGATATACCCGGAACACGTTCGCCACGCCCACACCATTCCAGTGATGCCGCCCCACCACCAGAACCACCAGAACCACTGGCACCAAAAGAAGTGCCACACGCATAGCAATACTCGTCACCGCCGCCGTCATTCTCAGGGTTTGTGCAGCGCAGCGAGTACTCCATGTGTTGCCGGAGATCGATGAGAACAACAGCCGCGACATCCCCAGAATTTCTGAGGTGAACCGGCAGCGCCTTCTCCGTTCCAACGCAGACAGTGTCAAATGCCAAGAGGACCTCACCGTTCTTCCGCTCCGGCGACAACACACTCACCGGTGCGGTGCATATCTCTGCTGTGAGGTTCAGCCTCAGCGGTCGCACCATACCCCGCACCCAGCAGAGAAGAACACTCTGCAATACACCTGGCGCCTCGTGGTAAACGGTGAGGGTAATCTCCTCCGCATCACCCGCCCCGAGACGACCTCCTGCAGGGGAAACCGTCAGCCACTCCGGTATAGACTCAATGCGGAAGAGGGCACTATTTCGCCTCTTGTTCTGCAACACGACAACCGTCGTCATCGCCACGCCGACAGGGACTTGCTTCAATCCAACGGCATGCTCGCCGCCGATACCCGTCCTCGTGGAGGAGGCCGAAGACACACCACCCCACACACACAACGCAGGTGAAATAACGCCCTTCAGGTTTAGCACCTTCACTGCTGTTCCGCCTTTAACGTGCAGCTCCGCGCGTGTTTCGGCATTCAGAACACCATTTGGTGGATTAAATGACACCTGCGCCGTTATTTTACTCATTGGGGCAATCGACCCACTCATTGGGGAGATGGCAAAAGCATCGCCACCGTTAGCCAACACCCATGTATACAACGCATCGCTGTTGCCGTGATTGGACAGCAGTAGAGGGGCACGAGCCACGGGATCGTCACCAAAGTCCGTGAAGTGTAGTACCAAATCATCCCGCGAGAGAGACACCTCTACCGGCACCACATCCGCCTGCAGGGAAAAGAGCAGCCCGTGGCGCCCGTTAATCGTCATCTGCACCACCTGGTGGAATGTTTGGACTGCCGAGCAATAGAACGTCACGTCAAACGCGGCGGCCCGACTCGCTGGTATCACCTGAGACACTGGTGAAAAAGATAAATGAGCCTCCTCCCTTGGCATCGCTGCCAGCACTGCGGCATTGGTGCCGTTGTAGAGAAAAAAGGTCTTGGTTGATGTAGAGCCAACTGTGATCCGCTCATAGTCCAGAACCTTGACGGGTGCGACCACGCGCAGTAGGTCCATCGGTTGCAATTCACGCCGGCAGTCACGTCGCTCTGCCGCGTTGCTCGGCGACTCCTTGTACACCTTTCGTATGAGCGTCTTGGCGTCCAGTGTGAGTGGCGAGAGGTGGTCTGTCCCGTGAATAATTCTGAATTCGTTTCCTGCTGCTGTTCCGCACGTCGCCATTGACCACACCGGTTCAGGTGCCTCCAGTCCCTCCGCCGGAATCATGCCAATGTCAACAGAATCCACCTTGGCATACGCCGCACAGTTCGAGATGACGTGACGTGGCTCCTTCACCGGTTGGGCTGCCTTTAATGTGCGCACAAAGTCCTTGGGAAGCTTGTCTGTACCACCGACGATCTTCCGCGCTGGACTAATCGAAATGGCGACGCCTGAGAGCGCGAGCGTGTGATGCTGCGTCTCATTGAAGACGACAGAAAGGCGCTCGTTAAATAGACCCAAGCGACGTGGGTGAAACGTCAATCGGACATCGCAAGAGCCTCCGGGTCCAACTTTTCCCTCAGTGGGAACAATAGAAAAATGGGCAGCGCGCTGGAACGCAAATTTAAGCGGAAGGACTTCGTGGCCGTTGTGTACCGCCACCATCGCATCGCAGTAGTCGTTCATGCAACACTGGCCAAAGTCCACCACGGGGCATGACAGCCACCCCACTGTTGTCGTGCTGACCCCCGTAATACGGACGCTGTGCATGTGCCCCATTTCCACAAAGAGGAGTGAGTAAAGCAACTCGTACGTACTGTTTGAAGCCTGCTGCTCCCCGCGGCAGAAGGACCACCCTACTGACGAATGCAGAATAGGAGGTGCAAAAACTGCCCTGACACGCCTTGTCTCCCGCGGACCCAGTCGCCCCTGTCGCGGAACGAAATCAAACGGCAGCACCTCGCTTATGGCACATTCTCCCGCGACCTGAAACGTGAAACTCACCGGCTGCTCGCTCTTATTGCATACATCGACATCCATCGTACGTTTCGTCCCAGCATATGTCCTGGAGAACTCCAGTGCATGCAGCTCCTGACCAGTGCGTGAATCGAGCAATGTGCCCTTGTAGTCTGTCACCTCCACCTCCACCTCCACCGTACGCTTCACTTCCTCGCCTTCCACAGCCACCTGCAGAGGCAGTCGGTGATGGCCAACCTCCAGAGCCTGCAGCGCAACGTATACCTGGGCGGTACCCATAGGGGGAACGCCACAGAACGGCGGGTTCACCTTTACTCTAGAATTCACCTCCTGTGACGGTGCTACGGACACCTGCAGTTCCCGCCGTCCACGATTGGTGAAGCGTAGCACCTTTGAAAGACCTTGACGCTTTCGCTCCACACGCCCAAATTTCAATTTTGTCGAGAACTCAAGGTCTGGGGAGCACTTTGCCAGCAACGGCACCCTAATGGAACCCTTATCAGTGAAGACAACAAAGCTGTCATGGTAGTCCTGCTGCACGTGTGTGGAGAATTCCACCTCAATCACGTGTGTGAGACCGGCGGCGAGGCGCACTGAGGTGGTGTTCATTCGGAAAACCCGCTGGTTCGTTGGAGGAGTAAAGCGCAGGATGCACATCTCGCGCGTGACATTCCGAATAGTAAATGGGATAACATATGTTGTCTCAACATCAAAATTCACATAGTAGCCCTCTTGCGGGTGAACTTCCATCCCGTCTTGACGAAGTGAGGATCCCATCGAGGCCTGCCTCTCGCGTGTTCTCGAAATCACCTGCATCCCACACACACACACTTTTTTTTTTTCTTTGTGTGTGTGTGTGTGTGTCGCTCCCAACCGACACCGCCAAATCACCCCCACTGGTCACTGTTTTTTTTGTTTGTTTGTTTTTCTTTTCTGCTTCCACCTGACGTTGTCCCCTTCGTTCCTTTTTGAGCCCTATTCATCCAAGCAAGAAGAACAAGAAAAAGAAAAGGACTGACTCAACCGCTTCAACAGCTACCCAACCCCTCTCTCCCTCCCTCCCCTGAGGAAGCACAGGAACAACAGCACCACCACCATGATGATGATGATAAGGAGTTTGAAAGGGCAGAATTCCAAATGCTACTGCAATTGTTACTTGAGTGGTTTTATTTGCGTCGTAGACGCGCGACGGAGTAAATGGTGTGAATCACCAGCAGCAGTCGGAGAAAACGGTAGCAGGAGGAACAGATGCGTTTAGTAATTTAATTTCTTGTTTCTTAAATCATTCAAGAAGGATGTATATGAAGAGAAAGAGAGGGGGGAGGGATATTTACGTCACTCCAACGACTGACTTCCTCTCACCTGCTCCCTCTGTCGGCTGCAGTTGAGCCCCACCCATTCGTCAGTGCCTTCCAAAGGGCAAGGGCTCAATCTGCACGCTTCGCGAGGTGGTAATCGCGTGGGCGACGCGATCGCGAATGGCTGCTTCTTTACGACTGTTGTTGCTGTCACGTAGTGGACCAACATATGCCGTGATGGTGCCAAGCGACGGCGCAACCGTCGACAAAGCCCACTGTGCGTACGACGAGAGCACGGCGAGAGCCTCTGCAATGGCCGCCTCCGCCTCCGCCTCTTTCCGAGAGATGACCGCCGCCCTTGCGTCTTGCTTCTCGCCTCCAAGCGTCACCAGAGTCACGACATCTGCGACGGCACAGAGAAGCTCGACGGCACCCAACGCACCCGCCGCAAGGGCGGTAAGAGTCGTATCGTAAAGTGCCGCAGCAAAGAGCTTCGACTGCAGACGTCCATTGTTTTTGCAGAACGCGCGCGTGGGTGTTCCCCATTCGAGCTGCCGCACCCCACCTGCCATTAACGGTAATTTCTCTGCGAGAAGTACGGAGATGCTCAAACGCAAGGAGGCATTGCACACATGCAACACGCGCAAAATCGTTGCGGGATGGAGAGACTGTGCCACTGCAACGTACCGCACAAGAGGAGCATAGCAGCCAATCCTGTTGCTGTCCTTCTCGTCGCACACCTCGATAGCATCGAGAACGGCGTGGCGGTAGACACCCGCAGCATTCGGCTCGCACGACACGTAGCAGCAGTCTCGAACAATCATAGAGGGAGCGCCAGGCGCAGTGCTACACACAAAATCCACGACTTCTTTTATTTCCTGCTGCTCTCGCTCCTGCTCTCCCTTGCCGTAGGGTGGCGCCAGTGCAGCCTGCATGTGCACCCAGTCGCAAAGTGTCTGCTCTCCCCCGGTCCCCGCGTTTGACTGCACTGCAACGAGGATGTTGCCGAGAAGCACGTACACATTGGACCCCTGCGCGGCCAAGAACACACCGTCTCCCTTATTTTGAGGTTGCGGAAGCTTGACCTCATGCATCACACATCCCGCCAAGAAGCCATTGAGCTTCAAATCCCCATCGCATGCCTCAACTAACGCCCAAGTCGCACCACTCTCCGTGTATTCAACACCCTTCGTGCATGGTGGCACGGCGATAGAGAACGGCGCCCACTCCATGCTATCTAGCGACAGTGTCCTGGTGCTCACGCTGCGGCGCACATGGCAATCAAAGATGAGCAGCACCTCCCGCCGATGCCAGTTAAACGACCAGGACCGAATTGCCTCTTCCCCAGACGGTATTGTGAGGCCACCGTCACATGTTCGTCGCTTTACCGTCACACGCGAGGGGTGTACGGCAAGAAGAAAGGCGTGCACACATTTGGTGTTCCTCCAGTGCACAACAACACCAATCGAGCGACCGGTACCACCTCCGATGGAAGCCTTCATAAACACTGATGTTGTTTCCTTTGCGTCAAAGGGGAGTGGAATGCGGCCCATCAACACCAACCGTTTTGTCTCCACGCCTGTGGCAGGATTCAGAGCGTAGCAGAGAATTTCCTCCGCGGTGCGCAAAACGAGGGTCGTGCCAAAGAACACCTCCATCTCCTCGATGGCAGTGCAACCATTCAAAGGCAACTCCAGCACGTCCCGCTGCGGCTCCTGTGCACCACAGCGGCGGAAGAAAACATCGTTTGCCACGGCGTAAAACACACCACACTCCTGCAGTGGGGCACCCGGAGCATGCCACGGGGCGCAGCAGTCGACGCGCTTCGGCGGCACCGTCATCACCACCTCCACCTCCTCTGGTGAGGAGGACGCTGGCGACGATTGCGGGTGCGAGCCAATGGTGTGAAAGTAAACGATGTGCGGGCCACACACCGCCATTGTCAGCTTGTCGAGAACAACAATGCGGCTACAGCACGTCGGCAGCGTCAACTTCGCCACCTCCGTCATTTCCTGCAGGAGAAGAGTGGTGTCCACACTCGATAGCGTGCGTGCAAACTAAACCGTGTGGTACACACGCACACACACGAAAGCGAAAACAAAACAAAACAAAACAAAAAAAAAACAGAAATTGTGAAGGAAACAAACAAACAAAACAAAAAAGGAAGCCGAGAGGCAAATTCGCCCACGCACAAAAACACCACCAGCAGCAGCAGCAGCCACCGCAAGAAAACAGGCAGACACAAATATATAAATATATACGTGCGTGGGGGACAACAAGAATTCAGCGAAGAAAACAGAAACAACCGAAAACGTACCCCCATTCCCCAGCTTCATTTTTACCCCCCGCCCCCGCCCCTCCCATTCAACTCATCGTCCTCTCCACTGCAGTCGTTTCTAAATCCCCACAATGCCACTCACACAAACACACGTATACGTGCGCACACGTAGAAGTGTATACATGTGTGTGTGTGCGTGTGTGTGTGTACACGCATACAATGACGTGCTGCAGCAGCAGTTGGCTCTGACCACCCCCAGAGATTCTTTTGTCCGTTTATTTATCCATTTTATTTGCCTTTGCACACACACACACACACTGACCCCCAACCCCGTTTGTTGCCGCCGCCCTCCCGCTCCCCCACCCCTTCCGGTTGGGTCCCTTCCCACCACCACCACCAGCACCCCGCCCAACGGTGGTGCAGGAGGACACCAACGACAAAGAAGTTGGGAAATCGGCGAGTTGCCCCACACAACGAAAGAAAAACAACAACAACAACAACAAAAAAGAGAGACTTGAATGGCAGACACAATGCGGTGCAAACAGAAACCAAAAAGAAAAAGAAAAAAGATTCACAGAAACAAGAAAGAGCTGCGCAGCCTTCCCCCCGCTCACTGCTGCCTGCAGTCCACACCCATTCTTATGCACAGATGCAGCGGGATTCCGTAGACGGACGTCATCTCCGTTCGCCTGCCTGCACTTTCGTTCCTGACATCAGCTTTGCAGCCTCCGCTTTCACTGCTCCACTTCATTTGTCTCATTGTTTCCCACATTCTCCTCCTTTTATTTACGCCAACGTTTACTTTCCAGTTAACCCTGCCACTCCCTGCGGTTTGTGTTACACACAAGCGCACATGTGCCAGCTGTAAAAACAAGAGGGTCGATGGTGAAAATCTGCCGGCAAGTGCGAGACCAGAGGAGGTCGTACATGCAGACACGGTGCCGCCACAGCGCCTCTTTCCCCTTCACATCTCTCTGTTGCTCCGCACCACCACCACCACCACCACCACCACTGCTGTTGCCGCTGCCGTTCTGCTCTTCGTTTGTGGTATGGCGGGTGGGTGGGGGATGTCGTTAGAGCGCAGCCGCAGCGCAGACAAACAAACAAACAAACACGATCAATCCCCCTCAGAAAAAAAAAAAAAGAAGAAAAAATCCCCATCTTTCATTCGTTACACTCCTTTCCATCGCTTTGCACCTCAAATGCCGTCACGAGAGAAATCGACATGTACTTCGCATCTGCAGTCATATACACGCACAAATAAATATAAATACAAATGGAGATGCATGAGATGACGCTGTCACGAAGCGCTGCATGACGCCACCTGCAAATGAGGCTGAGGGGTGGAGAAGATGATGATCGCAACCGTAACAACAACAACAACAAAAAAACAGCAGCAGCAGCGGCAGTGCGATCCAAACACACTTCGCTTCCCCGACACATTCACACATTCACAATCCCCTCTTGTCTTTCCGTCACGTCTCCTCTAGTTGCCCGGCGCCCTCTCGTCCACCTGTTCTTCGGTTTAATGCTTGCATTGTTTGCTGGCTTACTTGCAGGCCCCACACCCGCTTCTCCGTCGCCGTCTCTCTCTCTCTCTCTCTCTCTCTCTCTCTCTCCCACACACACACGCGGACCCCTCAGAGAGACCGCCTGAGAGACGCGTGTGTGTGTGTGTGTGTGTGCAACGACACCACACTCTCTCAACAGCCTTCGTACATTTGCTCGCTATTTCGTCTCGCCGTGTTACACTCCCCATTTCAAAGTACGTGCGTCATGTTGTGTGCTGCAAGATGCATCGGCACACGTGCCACGTACACACATGTGGCAAACGGAGATGGCACAAGTCCACCTGTTACTTCATTTCATTTCCCGCTTGTCTCGGTCTTGTTTTCTCGTGGGAGTGGTGGGTGTTCGTTCCAAAAATAGTACCCACATCCTCATCCGGCCTTCGATTGCTTCCGCCGCGTGACGCGAGTCACGCCTTCGCTCAACCATTTGTTTTCCCACCCCTCTTTTCTCCCGCCTCCATTTCCACAAGACTGCTGCTGCTGCAGTTGCAGTTGCAGTGTCTGCGCCGCCTGCTTGATCTCGGCATTCCGCATGCGCGCGCCCCGCCCCCTGCACCTCGTGGAGAGTTCAACACCAATTGGAGTAAAAATGGAAACAACAACAACAACAACAGTTGTGGTGGAGACGGTGATGCAGTAGCACCATCTGTGCATTGAGTAGGTGGAAGAGGGAGGGGGAGGGGGCGAAAACACTCCTCCGCCACCAGAAAGGAAAAACACACACACACACACACTTGCAGACGTACGGGGGGGGGGGGGGGGCGGTGGGGGCGGTGGAAGGCGCAGCAGATGCTGCGGTGAAAATAACAGATATCACTTACACGACACCCCCTTCTCCACATTGTACACGTTTTAGCACAGACACGCGCATGCAGAGAAAATAAACACAAAAGAAAAGGAGCAACAAGGGCGCTCTCGATGTCTGCATCCGCCGCCCACCACCTCCGCACGCCCTCATTTCAGAGGAAGTGGTGCAACCTTCCCTCTCAGTCTGTCTGTCTCTCTTTCCCCCTCAACACCACTCCCCTTTCGTATTGATTGCACTTGTCGCTGCCGTTGTTGTTACCGTCGTCACCCTCCTCCATTTTCACCATCGCCACATTTGCATGTGCGCGTAGGCATGCACGCGTCTGTTTGTATGCAAATGTGCATGTGTCCAAGTCACTGTGTGCTCAAGGGCCATTTTTGCAGCAGCAATTGCATTCAAACGGAAGGAAGGACAAACGAAAGGAAAAGAGAATAAAACAAAACATAGAACCACACATCACACAATGCGGCAAAGAGGAAAGCACTTCGCACACACACAAACAAACACACAAGGGGCGCTGGACGTGTGGAGTGGCAGCGTGCGCAGTCGGGTGTGTGTGTGTGCGCGTGTGTGAAGTGCAGCGACATGCGAAAGGGGGAAGACCAAAACAACAGAAGAAAAAAAACAAAAAAAAAAAACAGAAATACAACGGCAACCGCGCTGGAAGAGGGGCGACGACAAAACGAATGGGGGGAGGGGAGGGGCGGGCCGGAAACCGAACAACGTAGCGGAGAGCGACGCTCACGCACCACTCCCACCACCACCACCACCACCACCCCCTCCCTCTCTGCCTGATTCGTCCATTCTCACCCGCTCGCTCGCACTGTCACACCCCCTTCCACACCCGCACGTTGCCCTCCACTCCCTCCTCATCATCATCATCACACACACACTCTCTCTCTACGTATCTATCGCTCTCATCAGCGTCATCACACAGACAGTATATATATATATATATATATATATGTATATGTGTGTTTATACTGTGTGTAAAGGGTGTGTGTGTGTGTGTCAGTGCCACACGGCCTTTCGTTTTTCCGCTCTTCTTGCCACCGCAAGTGAGTGTGCGTTATCCACTCAGAACTGTTAGTCGCATGCGAATGACAACGAAGCAGCACCCACTCACCTCTTTACAGAAAGACTTAACCACCCATGTATGTATGTGTATACACCGAGAGAGAATAGCAAAACAAAACCAACAACAACAACAACAACAAAAAAAAAAAAACATATTTGTTGAGTGATGGGACAAACAGGGGGGGGGGGGGGGGGGGGGGCCGGCAAAAGCGGCGGCCTGCGCAGGCCCCAAGCAC
>JASANX010000798.1:0-25287 GCA_030849745.1 Trypanosoma scelopori
ACAACACAGGCAGAAATGAGGGACCCAACGCGGAAGAGAAACGCCGACACGCACACGGACAAAGTCCTATGTAGTGGTGCATTTAGGAGACGGAGAGGGAGGCGAGGTGCATTTGGGAGTGACACTCCTGCTTAGAAGGAGGCTTGACCCGTGAAAGTAATTCCGGAAATTAGGTGAAATTGCAATAAGTGTAATGAAGTGTGGGGGAAAGATGGGTGACAGTGTGCTCTGTCCCAACCACATCTAACCTTGCATTATAGGCCGCATTGTTCGTTTTTCTTCTTCTAGTTGATTTTATAGCAAGCACCTGCGCGTATTCCTACAGTGCATCCATGAGAGGAAAGTGTTAATGGCAGCTAAGGGCCCATCATCATCTGCCGCATTCGACACTTCATGGCGCTTAGTGTTTCCTCTGCATCGGTGGCATTATTGTAATCAAAGAGCGCGGTAAACTTCTCTAGTGTCCCTTTCTGTGCACCAGTCAAATTTTCTCTTTTTGGGATGACAACCAACAGATGAATGTACATGTGACCGCAAAGCTGCGTCTGTTGCTCGTTTCGCGACTCTGCAGGTGTCCCCCCCGTCACTCTGGTGATAGCGTTGCCAGCGTCATCGAGGCGCACCCCTTGACCCTCCATAATGATCTGCTGGCCATTCTGCACGCATGGAGGCACACGCACTTGCCGCGGCCCATGAAGTGTCGGTACAGACACAACACCGCCTAGGAGGGCGGTAGAGAGCGGAATGGGCAGGACAATGTGAAGATCCAATCCATCGCGATGAAACAGGCGATGCTCCTGCACTAAAACAGTGACAATGAGGTCTCCTGCAGCGCCGCCACGCCTCCCGTCGTGCCCTTTCCCACGCAGCCTCTTTACAGTCATCGTTGTTGTCCCGGGGCGCAGGTCGATAGGGAGGCTCACCGTGTGACCCGCCATCACTCCAGCTCCGTTACACAAACCACACTTTTGTGGCGGCGCGACACCCTCCCCAGCACAATATCCACACAAACGTTCAACATGATACGTGGCACTCGGGAGGCGTGTGTAGCCACGACCACGACACTGTGGGCATTTTCTGGCCGCTTTCCTCAACGCCTGTTGCCCCTCACCACCGCAGCTGCTGCACGTGACGTCCTTCTCATATACCGCAGTCTTTGTGCATCCAAGAATGCTCTCATCAAATGAGATGCGAAGCAGAAAATCTACGTTCTTACCATTCTGTGCAACACGTGTCTCCCGTGGGTGGTACGGATGCGCGTCCCCCCAGCCGTCAAACACCCCCTTTGCTGACCGAAACGCTTCCACAAAATCACCAAAAGAGCGCTGCGCACAGGAAGAAGACGACGACAACGACGATGCGGACACTGCGTGATCGACGAACTCAAATGACTGGTGATGAGGGTTGTGGTTTGCTGCGACCTGACCACCCTCCACATGAAGGTGGAGTGCAGCGTCGGGGGATGCGTAGTGGTGCCCTGCGTAGCGTACACGGAATCGATCATCAGAGAGCAGTGTGTATGCTCGATGCAGCTCTGCAAGTTTTGCCGCATCGTCACGGTTGTTCTGCGGATCTTTAAGCTTCATTGCCTCCCGCATGAATCCTTGACGGAGCTCCGCACGTGTGCGGCGGATCCGGTGTGCCTCGCTTTCGTTTCCAAAGCCAAGTAAAGAAAAAAGCGACGACACCTCTCGGTCATTTCCGCGCTGAATCACGTTGAAGTGGCGGCGCGACACGCAGATTGCAAGCCAATAAGACGATGTCGACACGACAGGCGCAGCATAGTGCCACATTGCTATTCTAGCGGTCAGGATTGGGCAACCAAGGAAAATAATCCCCCCCCCCGCGCCCCCCCCCCCCCCCCCCCCCCTCAAAAAAAAAAAAAAAACAAACGCAGTAATGTACGCGTATGAATACAAGCGAGTAAGTTAAAGAGAAAGCACGCATGTGGGCTCTGAATCAATGCAGCATATATATATATATATATATGTGTGTGTGTGTGTGTAACAATAACTGTGCCTCGAGCAACAGCCTCACTCAACACCCAAGGCAAGGTTTCGTTTCACCGCAATGCGCCTGTGGTTCAATCATGCTCCTCCATTCACAACCATTACTTTTTTTTTTTTCTCTCTCTCTCTCTCTTTCTCGCTTCCCTTTCCACTCCATATTCGTGCACTGTGTGTTGTCGTCTTTCCGCAATCGCTCTCACATTTTCACTGCCGTGTGAAGCCATCACTCCTGCTCGGTAGGGTCACACAAATCGTACCCATTGTCATCCATGTCGCTGTTGTCATAAACATCTGCACATGATAAGAGGTCAATGTCAGCGTTCTGCTCACCACTGGGATCTGCGAATAGCTCCCAGTCGGCACTCTTGATGGCAGCATCCCAAAGCTGACGACCCGTTAGTTTCGCTGCAACTTTCTTCGCGGACAAATTATTTTGCGACAACCTCTCAGCCAACTGCTTTTTGCTCCACTCTTCAAACAGCTCACGTGTCAGGGAAGTCCCAATGCGCACGGTTGGATCAGGAGCAGCAGCAACACCGGAAGCGGCACTCGAGAGCGCCTCCCCGCGTTGCTGAAGCTCGGCCTTTTCCGCTTCCGCTGCGTAGTCCGTGAGAAACTCCTGTGCCTTCTGCAGGACTGCAACGACGCTATGCATGCCAATTTGTTCCTCGCAGAGGTCTGAGATTTCCTTAGAAAGGGCCGCCGTCTGCATGCGACGGTGCTTGGCAATATGCTTCAGCTGCACAGTAGGTGCCGTCGTCTCCGGGTAATCCTCCGTGTCGTACACTACTGTGACGCGGAGCTCTGGTGGTCCATCCGGCGTGGCGGAGAGAACGACTGAGTACGTTGGCGGGTCCCCACTAGAAAGCTCGTAGGTGTCGTACATGCTCTGCACCATCTCCATCTCCATCTCCTGCATCTCAGTAGGCGGCATCTGCACTACTCACCCACACCACTGCTGTCAGTAGTTGTAGTAGTTGTAGTTGGTACTACGGCCAGTGCCGTCGCCACTGCAACGGACGCGGTTGCAATATTGCAAGAAGAAGAAGAAGAAGAAGAAGAAGAAGAAGAGCGAAAGAACAACAACAGCAACAACAAAAAAGAAAAGGAGGCAACAACTAAAATAAATAAATAATCGCACGAGAGAGAAAAAAAAAAAAAAAAAAAAAAAAAAAAGGAGGAGGAGGAGGAGCAGGGATCAAACAGAGAGTAATAATCCCCTCCCCAAATTTCTTCTTTTGTTTGTTTTTCGTAGACACACAAACAAACAGTGAGACATATTTTACGCTCCAAAGATGAGAAATTTCACCCATGATGGTAATTGTCTTGCGAGATTACTTCATTCTCGCGCGGCCTGTCATCCATGCCTCGTCCCACTTATCGCGTTCGTCTAGATAGTGCTGAAAGCTCCCCTTTGTGGAGGTCACCTCAAAGCGCAATTTTGGGTTTCCTGCTGGAATCCAGAGCATCATGTTTGTTTCCTCATTGCGCGCGTACACCTTCATGCCGCCCTTGATGCTAGTCTCCTCCGTGTGGGCATCCATCACGGTGCCAATGAGGCGCACTGGTCGTGGGTTGTAGTCGAAGTTGCACGTTACAGGTGCCCCAAGTATTTGCTCTTTTCTGTATTTCCACGGCCGCATGCGACCATGACGAATTGCTTCCATCGCCAGTGCGCGTTGAATGCGGGCAATGGGAAGCCGTGAAAAGAAGGCGTTTGCACGCGCAACGAAGAAGTGGCGGTTGGTGCGCTCGCGTGTGTAGCCCATCTGCTGTTGTTGCTGTTGTTGTTGTTCTTACTGCTGCTCCCAAGGCGCTGCCTTGCGGGTGACAACGGTGGGGGCCAAACAGAACACCCAACACCTCGCACACTAGACCATTGCAGAATGTTACACAGTGACGCGAGCAGCAAAGACAGAACCACGAGAAGAGAAACACGTTAAGAAGCAGAAGAGCAGTCATGTGCAACAAAAGCAACAACAACAACAAAAAAAAAAAAAAAAAAGAGTAGACACGTGAAGAGGATAGATGTGGCAAGCAACATTTGACACCCACAGTTCAGTTGACTTTAAACAACGACAAAAATACGCCCAGTGATTCCCTCCTCAAAACCTCACATCACCTCCTCCTCCTCCTCCTCCTTCAAAAACAACAACAACAAAAACCAAAGCGCGATGCACAATGGCAATTTCATAACCGACACTGCTCTAGAGCGTTAGTGTGCAATCAAAAAAATAATAATAACGCCGAGTCTACAGCTGAAACAGCCGAGATGCGGTGTAGCGACCCGCAACGCGTCGATCGTGATGAAACTCCCCTTCCCATACATCACCGTTGGCAAATATCATCTTACCTTTGCCATGTGTTGTGCCATATTCCCATGATCCTTCATATATGTAGGCACCCTGCTGCACGTACTGGCCCTCGCCATGAAAAAGGCCCTTGTGCAGCTGACCGACGTACACATTGCCGTTGGCAAAGCGGTAGATGCCTCGACCATGCAGGAAACCGTGGCAAAACTCGCCAGTGTACGTGTGTCCTTCGGCGAAGTGGTAGGACCCATTCTCGTGTGGCTTATAGTCCTCCAGGTGCCCAATGTACACATCGCCGTTGGAGAAGCGAATGCGGCACCTTCCAGTGGCATGGCCACTTCGATTCAGTTGTTGCGGCTTCTCTCGATCGTCACCTTCGGCGTTAGGGATCCACTCCACGTGATCACCAGAGGCGAGCGTAATGGCTCCAAGACATGCGAGGGACCGGTTCTTCTTCGTCACCCTCACCTTCCCCGCAAAAACGCTGTTGCAGTCCAGTTCCACAACTGCACTTCCATCGAGGACCCCGTTGACGAATTCGCCAGTGCCCTTGAGCCGCTGCGTTTGGAACATCACACGACCCTCAAGCTGATCGTTGCGCCACGTCCCCTCGAGTGCGATGTGTGGCAGCGAGAGAGCTCCAATGCCATTCTTCTTGTCGTCAGCCCACTCACCTTCAAAAAAACTTTTCTGTGCCGCGTCGTAGAAGTAGGTGCCGTGCCCCTGTCGCTGCGAAAATAATGATGATGGCTGGCGGCCTCCTCTCACCACATCCCCAACATACATGAGAGACGGACTGTACGCAATGCGTGCGGTCTGCTGCTGGTGCCCTTGTTGCTGCTTCTGCTCACGGTGTCGAGTATCATGGCATGGAGCGTTTGTGGAGGACTCCTGATTTCGCGCTGTATCCTCCTCATCACTGTCCTCAAGGAGACGGAGATCAATGCGTCGCTCTTTTGCACCTCCATGACTGCCATCCGCCGCCATGTCCAAAAGTGATTTGGCTATTGCCACCTCAAACGACATGGCCTGCCGCTCATCCTCCTCTACTCGTCCTTCCAGCTCTTGTCTCTTTAGAAAGAAAGCATCCAGTTGCGTCGCCGCCTCCCGTTTCAAAATGTCCTCTTCTGCCTTTGCCAGAAATTGACGCTGTCGCACCAGAACCTGTTTTTGAAGCTCCAGCTGCCGTTGCTCAAGTGCCCTCCGCTCGGTCGCCAACCTTGTGCGCTCCTCCTCTTCACGTAGCTGTACTTCTTTCATGCGGCTCACTCGCTCCAGCGTGAGGCGCTCCCTCTGCAGCGCTAACACTTTATCCCGTTGCAGCTCCTCACTGGCTTCAAGCAACAGACGTCTCCTCTCACCATGTGGGTCTCCCTCCAGGTGAGCAAGTTGCTGCTGCTGCTGCTGCTGATACTGATACTGGGAAGTCCCAGTCACTAAACCATCTAATGAAGATACACCCCCCGCCCCCCTGTTCAGTCCTCCCGCCTCTTCTTCTTCTTCTTCGTCTCTGGTGGTTGTACCACGTGCGTCCGCTCCATCAGTTGGATTGGTTGTCATCGTTATGCCTTGGCCGTACAGCGGGGGAATTCCGTGACTCGTGTGACTTCCCATAGCGACTTCGGGCGACGACAAATCCCGTGACGCGATGGAAGAGGATGAAAGGCGACCACTGCTCTTCCCCAGCTGTTGTTGCGTCCGCTTCATCCTCCACTGTGCCAGTCTTTCATGAACAGGAGTCATGCCACTGCGTTCACCGCCTCTGGGCGACATACTTTTAATCTTCGATATAGTCACACGTGCTCGTGCTGATGACGTCGTTGCGCCTGTCGCTATTTCTGCGATTTGCCTCCCGCTTTCCTTTTCGCCCCCCCTCTCTTCTATCGGCACCTTCTTCATCGCATCGCGCGCGCCCGGCTGAGCAGTGGCAGAGCGACCCCCAACCCCCTCTTCACTAACGGCCTTGTGGACGACTTGGAACGCATCACGCTTACGCACAGACGCAGCAGAGTCGACTGAGCCAATGGCCCGCATCGTTTCTTCCCCACAATTGCTCGCCTCCTCGCTGTCAGACGTGAGACGCGGCAAAACCCACACCGAACGCCCAGTGTGACTGTTGTGGAAGTATACAGTGTTGCTGTGCTCCTGCGAGACACAGTAGCTCCACAGATGCTGCGGCGGTGGGTTTGGGAGCGATGCCTCTGGGGCATACAAATCACGCGACCCACGAGCAAAGTGACGGTAGCGTGTCGGGCCAACCTCAATCACCTCTGGCACTTTTGTTGTCATTTCTGGTGACACCTGGCGCCCACAGTCGCCTCTATTTCAACTCATAAGACACACACACGCACACACAATATATACGAGTGCAGAGAATTAAGTAGTGGTATCAGCAGCGACAACGGAAGAAGAAGAAAAAGAAGAAAAACAGAGGCAAGAAGGATTAAAAACCATCTAAACAACACCAGCAACAAATACAAAAACAAAAACGATGGAGGCACACGGTGCAAAAAAAACAAACAAAAAAAGGAGAAAAAGGTGTGTTCTGCCATGCCACAAGGTTAATTTAATCCCCCCCCGTCTGAGCCCTCCCCCCCCCCCCCCCCCCCCACCTCTTTTTCTTTCGTGTTTCTGTTGTCGTTGTTCCTTATTCGCGCTTCGCCTCCTCTTGATTCGTTTGTAGTGAGCCTCAGAGCGAGCATTGCCACCACCAGCGTGACACATTGCCATGACAGTCTCATGCAGGCCCGTGGCGCTTCGAGGCCCAGCGTACCACCTTCGTTCCAAGTAATCGGCGGTATGTGCTCGGAAAGTCGGGGGCACCAGATTTAATATCCATTTTTGCAAACATGCCCGAGAACTTGCGTACAAACCGCTGGCGCTCCATCACCCGTGCCGCCTCTGGTTGCTCCATCTTAAACTTTGCCAATCGCTCATAGTACACAGCCTGCTGCGACAGCTGCTTCTTCTCATTCTCATGCAGGGACCTTGTGTAGGACAGACCGAGATCTCGTGCCACCTCGGAGCGGGATCGACCCGTCTCCACACATCCGTTCAGTCCGCGTGGATCGAGGACGTCTGCGAGGTTTGTAGAGATTGACAACCCCGCGTTCCAGTCGTACTTCCAGTAGGCCCCCTGCCGGTAGGTCACCAAATTTGGTGGCTGGAGAACATCCTGCACGTCATGGTCTCGGATGATCTCCCAATACTTCTTGAAGTCTACCTTGCGCAGTCTGCGAAGTGCATGATTGAGTTTCCTCTCCGTGTTCGCCAGCACTGTTTTGATGATGTTATTGTGTGGATTTGTTAGCAAATGATTTCGTAACACACGACACTTGAGGGCCCGTTTCACCGCCAGCACCGCAGGGCTCGTCGTGTCAAAGTCATGCTCCGCATAACGCTCCATGTACATGGCCTCCTGAGCGAACTGCTTCTCCTGAATCGACATCATGCTCTTCGACAGGGACTTCTTCACATCATCACTGTACCCATCCAACATCTCGTCTGGGATGCTAAAGCGATGCTCGTAGGCGTGGCGGCGCGTCGGGTACTTTTTGTACCAAAACGGAAATCCTTTAGGCGTTCCTTCGAGCTGGCGCAGCGCCCCCGCAAGAAGCGGGTGCGCCTCCTCGAACTTCATCTGCCGCGTCTCCGGGATATTCACTCCGTAGATCATCTGCTCCTGCCGCTTTTTCTGCACCGGCGTCAGGTCGCTGAACAGCGCACCGTGAATATTTTTTAGTGCTCGACGCTGCGGCATGTGTGGAGTTGGCGGCTCCGGGTTCATACGCCATGGGTACCAGAGCCAAATGGCGGGATGCTCCATCGCGCCAATCGCCTCCTTGAGGGCACTGTGCGTGCGGCGACGGATTTTACCGCGACCCTTCACCACTTCGCCGTCAGCGGTTGTCATGCTGATCTTCTCCGCCTTTCTGAAGTTGCTGACCTTCGTGTAGCTTGTCTTCAGGTCCGGCATCTTTGACTTGCGGCCATACGACCGCAGCAGAACGACTGAGCGTGCAAGCATCGTTTTTTTTTTTTTTTTACACTAGTCGTCGGCTCGCTTCGCCGGGTGTGCGTGTGCAGTCCCCGTCGCTGTGTCCAGGTTTCAGTTTTGTTCTTCGTATGCCGCCCCAAGCAGTCAACGCCACACACACATGCACGCACAGCACTGACTAAACACCCACGCCTCTTCCCCCCACACCACCACTCACCCCGCAGCGAAAAAAAAAAAAAAAAAAAACAGTGACAACACACCAAAGAAGAATAATAAACAACAACAACAGAAAAAAAAAAAAAAAGAAGCCCTACCATCGGCTGCTTCACTGCAACAAGTGGACAGCAGATTCCTTCAATGTACGCGTGTCCGCAGCATCTCTGAGGCATCGACCACCTCGACGCGGCCCCTACTAAAGAAGGAACACCCATCCGCACCACTGATGATCATCAAGAAATTCGCGGGGATCTCTCCCCCACAGTTGGCGCACCCAAACCGCCGCATTCACTAGAGGCGGTGCATGAACACAAAGAGGGTCGGCGGAAGGGCAGGCGGACACACACGCACAAACAAACAAATGAATGTTTGCATGTCCCCGCGTGAGTCTCACGTTTGCAGCAACGCTCCGTCTCTGGTTCCACCCAACCCCCACATCATGCCATTCAAAGTCCAAAAAAATGGGATGACAGGGGAAACGGCGCAGCGTCGTCCTTCCCTCTTCCCGTCCCCATTCAGTCAGTTGGTACTGTGCTCTGCTGGAAAGGCGCGCTTGGTGTACAACACCTTTATGTCCACCCCCGCCATACGGCACTTTGGACACTGAAATGGTGTCCCAGTTGCATCGGGGCGCGGAAGCATCACAAGAGAAAAGCAACTCGCACAAACGCACTGTGGAGAAGAGATTCCACCACCACCGACCTCAGGTACCTGTGGCTTCTGCTTCTGCTGCTGCTGCTGCCGGTTTATCATTGCTACTAGAACCGTAGAGAAAGAGAGCGAGAGAGAGCGAGAGAGAGAGAGAGAGAGAGCAAAAATGATGATGCCTATGACGACATTAATGTACACAGACAAGCCGCAGAGGAAGAGAATGGCATGGCCGCGCAACATGCAACGTGCAACACCACCACCCAATCTATCTCCTCTTCTTCCCTCAATTTCTTCTCCCCACGCAACAAAAGCGGCCTCCTCCTCCTCCTCCTCCTCCTCCTCCTCAGCATCTCAATATGATGGTGATGATGATGATGACGATGATGACGTTGTTGTTGTTGTTGTTGTTGTTGTAAGGGGCTGGTCCCTTGTCACCTGAACGAATCAACAACATGACACCCCACGCTTTGCCATTCCCCATGTCCCCTCTCAGATTGTGTCGTAGGTGGTGGGTTGTGTGCGCAGCTTGTAGAAGACACTGGACGACCCCGTACGATGCACGCAGTGGGTGCACATTAGCTGTGAAGACTGGCTGAGTGCCACCACACTGGTGCAATTGGCGCACGTATAAAGTGTCATGGCTTCTTGCTCCGTTGTATTTACCGCAACACCAGGCTCAGCATCAGCCGTGTACTTGACATCCTTTTGCTCTTCTTTGACCGCATGCGAGAACATCGCAGGGACTGGAGAGTTGTCAATCCGATGTGTGTGTGTGTGTGTGTGTGTGTGTTGCCTCGCAGACCACAACAAAATTATGTTGTACATGCGAGAGAAACGTGGGTAGGAAGTGAAAGAGAAGGAAGAAAAAGAAAACAGGAGTCAGTACAAGACTGCAAAAAAAAAAAAAAGGCGCCGCATCATCATCACTCACAATTACCATCGCAACACCGGCAGCGGTAAATCATTCTGTCATAATTTATTATGGTTCAAGCAACGCATTCATAGATACCCCTCCTTATTCCTCTGCGCAACACGCCAACAACATCACTCCTTCAATTGTGAGCGACGGTCTCTGCTCCTGCCAGCGCTTCGCTTCGCTCTGCTCGGGTTCATGTGGGATTGGAGAGCAGGCCACACCTCCACATTCTTCGCCACCATCGCTTCGTACAGCTGTCGTGCGTAGCTGTGCAGTCGTTCAGTGAGCAGGCCCTTCAGGAGTAAGTTGAGCGTTCTAGAGTCTCCTTTCACACGGCGGGACTGCATGTCGGCAAGGATGGCGGTCGAGCGGCACCACATCCCGGAGCGCTCACACGCAAGAAGCAAATACGTGTACGTCTCCGCTGTTGGACGAACGGCGGAGCATCGCATGGCGTCAAAGGCGGAGAAACACGCCTGAGGCTGCCATGAGAGCAGCAGAACTTCCAACGATGCATTAAGAAGCTGCACGTCCAACGGCACGTGCTCCACGCGAGCCAGGAGAGCTACTGCCTCCTCCACGAAGCCGTTCTGGCACAAGCCCTTAAGCAAAGCAGTTACCATAACAGAGTCAGCTGCGATGTGAAGATGCACCACCGCATCCTTAAAGCGTGCCATTGCAAAGGGCATGGCGTTGTGCAGGTTGCAAATGGTAAAAAAAGCAGCGTACGTTGTGCGCGTCGGTAACACCACGTACTTGTCGGCGTCCAGTAGGAGCCGATTCGCGAGGTGGAAGGCATTTTTGTCATGCATTGTAAGAGAACTTAGCGTTAGCATCAGGGACTCCAGCACCAGCGGTGTGGGGGCCACATGCGTCTGGCGTGCATGAAAGTAAAGCTGCTTCATTTCGGACAGAAATGGCACCGCACCTGTAGGCCCCACACGAGCCTCGGAAGGCGCTGTTTCCGAAGGCACATCCGTCAGCTTTGGCAACATGGCATCCCCAGCAAGGCGCATCTCGACACTGCACTGCGCCCACATCGCGACAATGGCCTCTACATTGCGTGAGGAAACAGTCAGCCGCTGCGTGTAAAAATCAGGCAGCAAAAGTTTCACCTCCCGTGCCTTTTGGAGCAGCGGCATTGGAGAAGAGAGTAGCTCACGCAGTTGGCGTTCCTTGCGCAAATTCAACTCGGCGTGAGCGTTGAGAAGATATTTGGGCTCTGCTGCGCGCTGCATGCTTAACTCCCCCACGTGCCCTCGGTGTGCAAACCGTTCCCTGTGCGACGGTACGTACTCCTCACCAAATGGTGCTGCAACGCACGAAACCACCGCACCGTCGGCATTCGTGCGCAGTTCGGGCGCCCTCACCCCGCCCGCAACTGCATGCAGATTGTCCGCGCTGAGTTTGTACTGCGCCTCCGCCTCCGCCATGAGGGCACGCGCCTCGGGTGTGATGCCATGATCGTACAGGCCGCGCTCCCCATCCTTGACGGCGAATCGATACGAAGTGGAGCCACGACCGCCACCCGGTCCCGCTGCTGCTGCTGCCGCCACTGACGATGACGATGATGATGATGATGGTGATGATGATCTATCCCAAGAAGTTGCGCCGGCAGTTGAAAGCGATTCAACGGATGGTATCATCACGCCACGACGCTGCATTGTACAGACGCAGTCGGTCAACGTACTAATGAGATTATTGGAAGTCTCAAGGCGACTTCCAAGATTGCGCAGTAGCACGCGGGCCATGCCAACGAGACGATTAACACAGAGAGCCCCCAGCCCCCGCCCACACCAGAACGGATCTAATAGAAACGTCAGCGGACGACAATAAACACAAAATACACGAAAGACAGAAGCGAACAAAAGTGCGAGCCAGTACGATAAACATAAAAACAAGAGACGGAGAGCGCACAGGGCGAACAGGACACCTGCGCATCAACAATGGAAGCTCAACCTCAAGTCCCATATTGAGGAAGAGCCACGAATGAAAGAACAAAAACAACAGGAGGGGAAGAGGCCAGGCAAATAGTGCAGCGTCAGCTAGAGCCCCTGCCTCTCTTCCCCTGCCACAAGCCTTCCCGCGACCTCTTGAATCGCCACCTGAATGCATTCCGCAGTGAGTCCCATGTCTTGAAATGTCGACAAGAATGCACCGGCCTTCACTTTCATTGCGGCCGAGCGCAACAGGGGGAAGAGCACTGACGCATTCAGCTCCCACACCTGGTTCATCACAAGAACGCCCTCCGTCTGCTGAAGCAGGGCAACAGAAGCGGTGCATCGCGATACCGCGGGGTCTGCGCATGGCTGCAGAAGCTCTTTTGGAACTGTTACCTCCACTCTAGAGAAGACCAGGTCCAAGTCCCGAAGCCTCCGCATTGGGTGCAGCTGCTCAACTGGCACGCCAGGACATACACCAGGCATGTGCTGCTTTGCCCCATTCAGAACGTAGAAGCGCGAAAGCATCACCGATTCCCTAAACCGAGCATACAACCGCTGGGGAGTGGGCAATATCGTTAAAATATTGTTCATTTCCAAATGGTTAGGAGAACATTTCAGCACAAGATCACTCAACGCACCAGTGTTTCGACCGTACAAGAAAATCGGCATCAGCAACGTAACAAACACCTCGTTTACCTCCCTAAACGTCGCACAGGGCCTAATGATAGATAAGGATGATGTTGCTGTTCTTATTGAGGACAAGAGTGATGGTAATGGGGAGGATGTTGACGCCGAATTGCCACCACGGCTTTTCGGCCGCATGCTAATCTCAGATTCTTCCCGTACACCAAAGCAGTCGTCGTTGCGCAGCAGCAACACCGCATCGACATTCTCTTGGAGACTGTGCAGCGTGAGGGCGGCGTTCAAGCCCTGAATGGAGAGCTCACCAATGACCTGCGGCGCCACTGTGATGCTGACGAGGTGTAACGCGCGCCGCTTTTCCATCAGCATGCCGTCTAAACCGTCGCGCCGCATCATCTCCGCCTCCGCGCACTCATCCACCGTCACCGACAGCCCATCAGGCGACTCAATAAAGTAGTGCCGTATCTTTTCCACTAGTCGCGTCGCCATACCGCTACCGGTTCCGCCAACCAAACTATGTATCACAATAATTGCTTCGAAGCCGTCTGCGTCGTCTGTGCGGCGTGTCTCCGCATAAATCGCGCGGAGAGCATCCCGAATGACGTGACTATCCTCTCGGCGCTGATCCTTAGACAAGAGAAACGGCCGCGACACAGCCGCGTTCTCAAAAGCACGCCCACTCAGCGCATCATTGACACCATAGTAACCGAGTGCCCAATGATTGCCGCGCCCTGACTGGCCGCAGATGACATTATCGGCACGGAACAAATCCATGTGGCGCTCGTACACCGCGCGCACCACCTTTGGCTCAGAGTCCACGAGCACGCAACGAGCCTTTCGGTCGTGTGCAAAAAAAGGGGATGGCAGCACTCCACGTTTGGTGGATAACAGAAGCTGCCGCCAGAGTTCCTCACCAAGCTGGTTGCCGCACTGACCCACCTGGACCACCACAACCGCCATTGCCTGTTCCGCGTTTCGGTGCGGTTATGTGCGCTTGTCCCTGAGCGTGTTTCCGCCTTCTGACCACCGCGCGCAGGCGGTTTCTGGATCTCACGTACTCACCTAATCACACACACTCTCTCTCCCTTGTCCCTCCCTGCGGTTACGTGAGAATATAGCACCGAGAGGAAACGGGAATGGATAGAACTGAGAAGCACAAGAATGGATGGGAGTGAGAGGGAGAGGGAGAGGGCGATTAACACACAGGCATAAACACATCTATAAGACACTTTCACCTCGTGTCAAACGACACCCCGAGCTATCAGCGTTGCTCTCGCCTCTCTTCCTCTCCCCTTTCTTCAGCCCTGCACGGCAGCCCTCCGGCGGGAACAGACACATCTAACTGGACCTCCACCCACGATGGAAGATAGCCATAGAGCCTATTAACCCAGACTTGACGAGCACACCGCGCAGCCACCAGAGAAGCCATTGAAGAACAAAGGCGAAGGGGAAGTACTGCACCCAGAGCCATTTGAGGCTCTCTGAAATCGATGGGACACGTTTTACCTCGGCGCGCGGAATACGCAGCGAAATACGCCATGTAAAGTCGCCCAATGCCCCCAGGTCTTCACCCAGCACACGGTTGTAGTTCTCATCACGGAGCAAAGCAAGTCCACCAGTTGATTCAGTGTAGGGCTGAAACCGCAACGACTGATTCCGCGAAGCGTACTGCTTCGCAAACAAGGGCACATTGAGCACATCGTCTATACCTATCACCTTGTCGAAGGGGCTATCCGTGTAGACACGTGTGTATTGCACGTGTGAGGAGGCGATTAGTGGTTCGGTTGTGTGGAACAATAAATCACCCTCGGTGAGCGCAGAGAGCGGACCACCCACCGATACAGAAGTCCTCTTCTTATCCCCATGCTGAAAGACAAGGAGGGGGGCTCCTGTCATGTTTACTTTGATGTGCTTCTCAACTTCATACACAAACTCTGGAAGAAACTCCACTCTGTCAATTGCATCCATGTCGGAAAGTGGCCCCATGCTCTGCACACCGTCACCTATATCGTTTATAGGCAACCCAAGCACAATCGTTACAACGTCCACAAATCCATCCGAGTCGCGATCATTTTGGTGAATAGAGAAAAACGGTAGAACGCCCAACTCCTCGTGGGCGAAGAGAAATTTCTCGTTGAACGCGTCGGAACAGGTCCATAGTTTTTCCTGCCCAAGCACCGTTGTGTAGCGCAGTACGCAGCGACCAGTGAAGCGGACATTTGGAATTTGCATAAAGTAACTCTCCCGCACCCAAAAGTTCCCCACCGTCATACCAACAACGAGCGGAACCACCGGGACTGCGAGCAGACAGAGGACGTACAGCAGCCAGGAAGCCACACCCCTTGGGGAGTAGGACACCTTGTAGTGCTCATGGAACAAGGCAGGCATCGTGTGCAACGCCAGATGAAGACAGCAGGAAGAACAACAAAATCAATCTTCCTCGTCGCTGGAATGAGTTAAGGTGGCGATGGAGGGGAACCCAAAACAACAACAACAACAACAACAACAAATGAAAAAAGAAATCAACAAGAGCAAAGGAAGCAAATCAATCAAACAAAAAGAAGAGAAAAAATATGTACTACCAGCTGCATTGCAAACACACACGGAAGCGGGCAAAGAAGGGGGGTGGGGGTGAGAAAGACGAACAACGAGAGAGGAGGCACAGAGGGATAATCTATGCACCACACACCCACACACTCCCTTATAACACAGCGATATTACGCACAAATGCCGACGCTGCATCCATTTCCAGCTGCTTTTGATCAGCGCTCCACCCAAGCTCACTGCGCATCACCTCCGCGATTGCAGGAATAGCCGCTAACGCCTCTGCTGGACTGCTATACGCGACGTGTGTTCGCCGTGCCAGCACATCCACCACACGAGTTGCATACTCTTCACGCACCATCCGCTGAACACGTGCTGCAGGGGTGGGAGCATCGCAGTTGGAATCATCCGTCAACTCTGCCCCGACGAGCGCCAGACGCTTCGTCCGACATGGCTGCAGTAGCTTCAATTCCGCTTCCATGAAACTGCTGCTCTCTTGCAGTAGTCGATCCACAGTTCTTTCAGCAATGTCCCTGGCAAAGCTCAGTGTTCCACCGTAGACGTGAACAATATGTGGCTCCTGTTTCCCTGCACTGATATGGTGACCTTCCATGAGTATATTTGTCGCCCACGGAGCAGCGGATGAAGGGCTAAAAACGGGCACAACAGAAGAGAGGCACGACAAGATACGCTTCTCATCGACTGTCACTCCCGAGGTTCGTAGAGCCTGGCAAATATGGTGCTGTTGACTCTTGTACTTGTTGCCTTTCTCACCCTTATGGTTTTGGCGGTCATTCTGCTCCGAAACGGTCAATGGCAGCAGAGCAGCCCTGCCAGAAAGACGAGGGTGTGGGGAAACGCTTGGACCAAGCAAGACAGTGTGATCAAACCATGGCAGTACAGCCACAGAGGAGAAGCTGTAGGAAGTCGAGGATGTCAGTACGGCTCCAAAATCTGTGGCAAAGCAGCGGGCCTTCCCGTCGCATATATGTACAGCGTTGCGAGGAGCCACAAGGTATGTGCATTCCTGGTGTCGCGCCAGTGGGACAGGATCCGCACTTGAGGCGCTGCCCGACATCAATTGCCTCACATCATCCACCCAAGGCCCCGCACAGTTCACAATACTGCGTGTGTACACCCTTGCAGTCTTGGGATTTGCCCCAACTGTATCACTGACGGTGACGACAAAATTCGCACTCCTCGCTGAGGGTGGCTTTGATTCTACACCAGCAATACTTGTCACGGGGACGTAATTGAGGACCAGCGCTCCCAACGCCTCGGCGGTGCGCGCAAGTGCGACAGATGCGGCGGCGGCGTCCAAGAGGGCATCTTGCGTCACAATACCCCCCTTCACATTGTCCTCCATCGCGTGGAATTCCTCCCGCAGCACAGCACCACGCACCACGCGGAAGGGTCTCCACTTGCCACAAAACGGGCTCAACAATGTTGCCAGAAAGGCGGTCATTGATAACTCCAACAACTCCAAAACATGACAAGATGGGATTAACGTGGAGACGGAATTTTCCACGAGCCTGGGCGCTACATTTGTCCATACAGTTAGCGCCTGCCACGCCTCAAGACCCCGTCTGAGCCACATGAGGTCACGCTGCCGCAACGCGCGCTGAACATATGGGAACGCACCAGGGAGCAATGGCGGAGAACTGCTAGTATAGCCAGCGCCAAAATCATCCGCCTCCACCAGAGCCACTCGCAATCCGCGCTGCGCAGCATCTACGGCAGTGTACAAACCTGATGCACCACCGCCAACGACAAGGACATCAAATGGGTTATCCATGCTGCTACGTTCGAGCTGCTGTAACTTCACAGAGCGGGGCTGCATGCGAGTCAGCACCAACTCTGCAGGCAAAGACGCGATAGCGGACCCACGCAGCAGCCAACGGTGGTACACCACCCACACGCCGAAAATCCCCAGTGCAGCAGCACTCGCCCGGACAGCGAAGCGCCGCGCGCGGCGCCCCATGTGCAAGGTTGCTGCCCCTTCTTCTAACAGACGCCGAGTGCGGAGGAAAGAACAATTAGCAAACCACAATTGCAACCCACCCCCACCCACACGTACATGCAGATTGCCCGCATGCAGCAACAAGCAGAAAAAAGAATGAAGCATCCTTGCCATTGCTCCGTACTGTTAACTTAGAATCATCTCCACCTTCTCTCTTCCTACACGAAAACGTTTTAATCGGCATCGTTCAATATGTATATGTATACATATTGCTTCGACACAACCCCCCGCCCTCGCCCCCGCATACCACCAGTTATCGCTTCTTGTATAGCGATGCTACCAACAATTCGTTCGGGTCATACGTGAGCTGACGGTTGGCCTTCGCCTGACCCTCACACTTGAGAAAGTCATATACAACAAAGTAATCTTCCGCCGTGTCGTGATAGTCAAGCTTAAACCCAATCCCCTCGATAAGTTCTGCAAAGCGCCTCGGGTGTGGAATGCGAGAACGCACCTCAACTATCTTAAGAAGACGCCTTGGCTTCAGCACACGGAAGGCCTCGTACAGACACTCAATATAATCTGTTGACATGAGGCTAAGCGAGAAGACGCATATGTCAACGGAATTATCGTCTAAGGGTACATTTGCAGAATTGGCTACCGTTACGTGTTCATTTACTGCAGTAAAGTCGAAAGAGTGCACGGTGTACCCCTTGGGTTGGAGTGCATGTGCGATTTTCGCGTCCCCGCAGCCCATATCCGCAATGACCCAGCTGCTGGGGATGTAGCCTGGCATGCTTTTCGCCTTGTTGGCAAGAAAGCGCCCACGCCGATCCCCAAGAAGAGCATCTATGACGACCTGATGCGGCTTCAAAGGCCACTGCGAAAGCTGTTTCTGGTAGCCATTGTGATAGTCGGCGTAATTGGACGGGTCACGCAGCAGTTGAGAGGCGAAGGCAAGTGTGGAGTTGTATATTTGCTCGTTGAGTAGGCGAAAAGTGCTTGCCGACAGCCTTGTGCGGAAGTGCTCCAGTAAATTCTCGTCGCCCTTCACCTTTAAAATCGCGCGACGTTGTGCAGCGCTGCTGGCACCACGCCTTCGCTGAGCCGCCGCCGCCGCCGCCGCCGCCGCGGAGGGAGTAGCAGAACTGTGCGCAGCATGTTGGGTGCGGTTTCCCCTCTTGTGTGCATGACGCACATCCCTCTCTCGGTATGGGACGCCGTGGCGGTCATTCGCCGAGTCACGACTCGCATCCCCATTCGCATGCGCCACAACGGGACCTTTCAACAGACTTGCATTGCGGTTCTTCTTCGCGCTTTTAATGCTGCTCGCGACACCAAAGCCTTGTTTTTCTTTCTTGGCGTTCTTTTCAGATTTCTCCGCCTTTCGTTTCTTTGCACCGTACATCATTTTGCCACGGCTCCCGCTGCCGCAACGGTCACCTCAATATAAATGAAGACAACCCCACCAACCACTCTTGACAGCCTCGGTGCACCCACCCACCCACACACCTCTCTCACCACCCCAAAATGCAGAAGGGCTTGAAGGAAGGAAGAAGTAAGACAGGCAGCAGCAGCAGCAGCAGCAGAACAAAGAGGCGGTGTGGAGGAAAACAGAATGAGGCATCCCACAGTCTTCGTCTCCGGCGACTCTCCCGTCCTGCACGTGTAAAGAAGGGGTGCACGAGGAAAACTGAGCCCATGAAACAAACAAAAGAAAAAACCGGTGGCAGCAGTGCACCTCCAAATGCATGCCCATTGCTATACACGCACAAACACACCTCTATGAGTCTCCCCATCGCCACCAACGAAAACAAAACAACACCCCCTCTCCCAAAATTCGCGTGCGCACATACACACATACATTACACCATATAAACACACAAGATCCCCATTGCACCACAAAACATCGGCATATTACAACGCAGCGACATATGCCCTCGTTATTAACAAGCAATGGCAGCTTATGGTGGCCAGCGCTTGTAATAAAAAGTTCTCAGTAGATCCCGTCAAAGTGGAGGACGACCAAAAAACGAAAAAAAAAAAAAAACAGCGAAAAAGGGCGTGCTGGCGCTTCTGAAAGCGCCTAGTCCGAGAGTTCGTCACAGACTGCACCGCCTGCAGCTGCAGAGAAGCCCTTGTCGTCGGTATGGTGCGACACAGCACGCACCACAGATGTGCATCTCGCGAGAAACTCATCTCGGTTTCCTGTTATTCTTCGGAACACCGCCGCCGCCGATTGATGAAACTCTTGCAGGAGCTGCTCATGTTGTACCATTCTGTCGTCCATTTTGTCAGCTTGAGATGACTGTATTGGGTGTGCCTCCAAATCGGGGACAACGCTACCATGGCGATCTGCACTTACTACCCTCTGCTCAATGTCCTCAACGTCCCCGTCGCGACTGCTGCAGAAGGGTGAGCTACAGGAAATGTTGGAGATGGATCCAACAGACTCCCACCGGGTGCGCGTGGGTGTCAATCGTGACGGCGTCATCATGCTCCGCTCTCTCGAGCGGTCATACGAGTGCGGGAGAGATGAGGCAGTCGTTTTTGGGGCACGCTGATCTGTTGGCGTACTACTACCATTTGCACGCTGGGAGGGAAGACGATTAGTAGCAGTGGCAGTAGCAGTAGCAGTAGTAGTAGCGTTGGTATTAGTAGTAGTCGTGGCAAGAGACGGGGGAGACGGGGTGGGTGCGGCGGTCGCATCCCCACGTGTAGTGGTGGGTATAGAAGAAACAGGCACTGCTCGACGCTGCGAGCGTGAAGCAGATGCTGCACGCTCCTGTTCCCGGCGTATCTCACGCAAGGCAGCCTCCTTCGCCACCTTCGCCTCTTGTTTGTAGCGGCTAAACTGCTCCTCCAGGTTGGCCCGCTTCCCACGTTCATCCTCAAGTTGGCGACGAAGTCGCTGGATCGGCTCCGACGCCGTCGTGGCGAGTGCCTCTAGTTTAGCGTCCTTGTCCCGTAGCTGCCGTTTGAGACTTGCGATAACACTCTCAGATTGCTGCTGATGCGCTGATGCCGCACGACGCGTGCTAAGAAGTTCCTCATGGTGCTGAATCGAACTCTGCTCCAGCTTCACCAGCAGCTCCCTGCTGTGCACCTGCTCCTCCTGCAGCTGTTGGGACAGGGCCTCCATTTCATGACGAATACGAGCGGTACATTCCTCAGCGTGACAGACTGCTTTTTGGAGTTCCTCAATGCCGTGAGCGGCCTTTGTTTCTTGATCCTCCAGTCGCCTTGTGATGCCCTCGACCACCTGGTGATGCCCTGCGCGTTCTTCCCGCAACTCGTGCTCCTTTTTCGCAACAAGTAGACGCAGTGACTCAACCTCTTCTTGCAGCTTCTCTATTCGTCCAGTCAGCTGCTGCTTCTCTTCCTGCATCAATCTCATCCTTGATTCCAACTCATCCTCCTGCTGTTTTTGCCTCCGGTGATGATCCTTCAGTGTGCGATACTTCCGATCCATCTTCTCCAAAACGGTAAGCTTATCCGTAGCCTCAGTGATCAGCTCCTGGTAACTCTTCGTGGTTGTGTGGAACTCCTCTTCCAACCGACGGAGCTCCTCCCGCGATCGTTGCTCTTGCTCGCGCAGCTGCGACTCCAACCGGTTCACTAGATTCAGCATCTCCTGCTCGTGCTCCACCGCAAGCTTCTCGCGCCGCTTGCACTGTGTTATATCCCTCAAGCGTTTTGTCATCTCCTCCTCGAGCGCTGCATTTTGCCTGCGTGCGCTCTCCAATAACTCATGTAACTCCTTCACCTGAGACTCCTTCGCATTGAGACTGCTCTGCAGCGATTGAGCGCGACTAGCAGAAGCCTCAAGCTCCGCATGAAAGGTATCAATACTTTTGTTGCGTTCCTCCGCTAGTTGCCGCATCTCGTCAGCACGCGCACGCTCTCCATCAACCTCAGCCTGAAGTAACCTTTGCTTCACATTAAACGACGCCATAAGCTGCTTCGATGTGTCGTCAACAGCCTTCTGCCGCGCCTCTAAAGCATCACGGCGAAACTCTGCATGTTGACGACTGTGCTCAGAGCGCAGTCGCGAAATTGCCTCCCTATGCGACACCTCCTGCTCCTCCAATTTGCACTGCAGGCGATTCACTTCAGCATCGACCTGCGCCAAGTTGAACGAATGACTACGCAACTGGACAGAGGTGCTTGCTGACACCTGGGGCTCGACAGAATCATGCGCTATGACAGTCGCACGCCCTTGCTCCTTGGCAACCGTCCCTGCACAAGATAAGGTAGCTGGCTCTGGAGCACTAGTTCCTATTGCGCTGCTGTTGGGTGCCACTGCGCCAGAAAGGAGTGACTTGAATGTATCTTTCCACCGCTGACCAGGGTACGAAGAGTTGTGGTCCTCCGTGCAAGTGGCGGAGGTGTTCAGAGTGCTTGATGCCGAGCCTTGATAACCTGCAGCTGATTGCAGCGCAAGTGGCGGCCGACGTTGGGCGTCTAACGACAGCGTTGTGTTGATTGTGCATGTCCCGGAGGGCTCATTATTGACGTTGCCTGTGGGCAACACCCCCGTGCGACTCCACGACCACCGCCGCGACATGTTTGTCTCATCGCTTTCAGCAGCTTGGCAGAGTCCATTGCTGCCATTTGCATTGGTCAGGTGCGGTAAGTCTCGGTCGCGGGTCACAGTTATTCGATCCGTTGACTCCGTCTTTCCTTTCGACACGTATACGGCCCTCGACGCGGCACCCAAGCGTATTCCTTGGCTAAGGTCGTTTGGGCGAGCGTTGAAACCGGCGTGTGTGCCCCTACGCGTCGACGGCGTCTTTGCCCCTGCTGCGGTGGGAGTCTCCGCGCGCCTCGTTGACTCATACAGACGCTGCACCCCTCGCGTCGTGTGATCAATAAGCTCAAGAAGGTCCTCTGGGAGATCCCTCTCGTACGTGGAGCGAGAGGTATTCATTTCAAGCACCCGACTGCCGTGACGTGACAGGCACCAAGTCACGATTTTCCACACTCAGAGCAGAGCAGAGCAGAGCAGAGGAGGAGGAGCAGCGGAAAGGTGCCTCTCGCTCCCTCTGCCCCCCTCCAATGAACTAAATTCTATAAATGCACTTCATTCCGTGCATGCATCGACAAACAGACGGCGCAGAACAAAAGCCGAGTAGAATGAGGGCGGTGAAGAAGACGGGAGCGGAAAAAAGAAAAAAAGAAAAACAAAAAAGCAAGACACAACGGAATAGCAGGACACTAGACGCCCTTACATTTTGCGCACCAATCACAACCGATGACGGAGATTATTAAATTTTTTTTTCTTCTTTGTACAACAACAACAACAAAAGAAAAAAACAGGAACAAAAAAACGACAACTGAAACCCAAAGTGGTGGGCGGGCATGCACAAAACAAAAAAAAACAAAAACAATAATAATAACAAACAAAAGGGAAGAAAAAACACTTTAGGACGCCATCACCTCCTCACCACCAAACCCCAGCAGCTCAGACAACTCTGCCGATGTGAGGCGCTTAACACACCATTTGTGTGATCCCGACGCGTTCCCATTCCCAATTGACGTATCCCGCATCCCCAGTACCCCCACCGCCTCAACAGCAGCAGCAGCAGTACCTTCAAAGAGAAGGATATCCTCAGCACTGCACTGCGTCGAGTACGGCCATGCAAAAACCTCAGATAAACTGCTCCCTACTGGCGAAATGGGACGAGACACCCGGACACTTGTGTTGACCCCCACGTCACACTTCGGTGCTCGACATTCTGGAACCACTGCCGCATCTCCAGACCCACAAGACCCAAAGGGGAAGCGGCGAAGTGAGTTGAGCTGATGAATACGCTCCATGCGGGCCTGGATGGGGTCAGTGAACGAATTGACCTCGGTCGCGCAAGTAGCATCAATTTCGGGGCTACATGACACACTACTGCATGTCTCCGCCCATGAGGAAACGTCTTCCCATATTGCAGAAACCGCGTCCACGACAAGACGTTTGACAACTTCGATTGGTTCTGTTGCTGAAGGGGGAACCGCACCAGCGCCCCCACTGTTGGCAGCAGTGTGGCGGTACGTCAAAAGAGATGCGCGAGTACCTTTACATCCCCCATCCTTGTCTGTGCTAATCCATAGCATCACCCCTGACGGTCACTGCACGCCCTCAGACGTTCCCAACAAGACAATCTTCGTGTTCCTCCCCCGCCTCCATGACGGCAAATCATTGGGGAACAGAAAGCAGCACAGTTCGGAGAGGAGGTGCCAGAACAGCCACAGCAGCAGGAAGCCACTGAGAAGAAAAAGGACAAAAACTAATCCACACGGCCCGCAACCCCCCCCCCCCCCCCCAAAAAAAAAAAAAAAAAAGAAGTCGAACAAAGACCGTAACACAACAACAACAACCCCACATCATCACGCATCATGTCGGTGAATTTTTGTCAAAGGGCACGGAAGCATCAAAGCCGAAGTGAATCATGTGGCAGTTTCTCAGCTCGGATTGCCGGCTGCGCTTTCGGCGGCTGCGCTGAGCCGCATCCGCTGTGAACTGCCGTCGCAACGCACTTCGCAGAACTTCCATAGCAGCCTCATCTGCCTGGTGCGGAATCCAAACAGCACGTGAGGCGGCAGCCATCGTCCCGCAGTCAGGAAGTGTAACATCACGCACCTGAAGGATGGCAGGGGATGAGTTCAGCCACCACGAAAGCACGCGACCCGCGGGACCAAAACCACGTTGCGCACTCCTGCTCCTCTCTTCCCCCTCCTGCATCCCAGAGCCCCACAGCGCGGGGTCATTGATGCGAATCACATCTGGTACTGGGAATGCCGGGAGCGGCTCTCGCCCAATCAACACCCCGGGCATTGTCCCATTTTCCTCCAGTACCTCCACTGGAACAATCGTCTCCTCCTCGTCCAAAAAAACAGACAGTGTCACCTTCCCTCTTGTCTGCGCCCGGATATCCAAAAGGCTGCGCCGGCTGTTACCTGAACTCACCGGCACCTTCACACGTACATCAACGGGTAATACACCGCTGTCAGTGCCGGAGGCTTGGCCGAACGAAACACGTAGACCTGGAGGCTTCGCTTGGACGGGCAAATCATCACCATCAGCCACAATGCGGTCCATAATTACTATGGCACGCTCACCAACATTGAAACGCACGGGAATCGTGTTTCTTCCTCGCACCGGCACTCCACGACATGTAAAAAGCATGAACTGGCTCGTCACACCCGCGGGATGCTCAAGCCGAACCGTAGAACACAAACCACCTAGGATTGCATCTGCATCATCGTCCTGAAGAAAGACACTCAGCGACTCGGATGTGCCACGCCTCCCGCTTGCACCCCGGTGGTCACGCGACCTCCCACAGTTGTCTGGAAAAAAGTAAACCATTCCTCGTTGCAGCGATTCCTTCAAAACCCTCTCGTGTAATACGACTTGATCCGTGTGGAGAGCAACACAACCCACCGAATCCGACAGGGTTGCCGGCGAATGCAGCAACTTGGCCAGTTCCTCAAGAGATTTGATCTCTGGCCGTCGGCAAATAAACACCAGCCCACTCTTGAGGTCAAGAGAAGCCTTCTCAGCATCCCCACCCGAAGCAGAAGAGCCGCAACTCCCCTTGCGGTGCACCTCAATATTCTGATTGCTACAACGTCCGTCCTCCATGAACTCCACCCACTTCATTGGAAATCGCTGCAGCGACGCTCCACGTGGCATCAAATAGTCCAGCTGCGCAAGTGTGTACTCGACATTTGCGTGGTTCGAAAGAAACTGAAGCATCTCAAAATGCTTCGAAATCTGAGAAGCATTCAAAATATCACCAAGGTCACTCATCGCGCAATTACTTCCCACATGCTAAAAAAAAAAAAATACATATGTATATATATATATATATATACAATCAAGAAGAAATCAGAAAAAAATAGACAGCCAGCGACAAAAAAACAAAAAAAACAGCAGACTACATTTCGAGCGCAGAAACAAAATTCATATAAAAACCAAAACAACGCAAACAAAAAAAAAAAAAGTGTAATGACCGTCAATTGCAGAAGAATATCTTGGGCACTTCAATTAGGACAGACCCGCACAAAAGCGTGGAGGGCATCCCACTCAACAGGCCCTTGCAGCTC